>VDFB02014286.1:81995-112103 GCA_007258455.2 Sequoia sempervirens
TTTTGAAGGGGAATTGGTAGCTCATGAGACACTCCACTCCATAGAAATAGCTCATCTACCTTCTTTTATTGTAAAATTAGATATGATGAAGGCCTATGACAGAGTGAACTGGGAATTTCTAAATAAATTTTTAACAAAATTTGGTTTCTTGGAAAATGTTGGAAAATGTGACTCAAATTTATTGGCTTAATATTCTCCCAATAGATTATGTTTAAATCCTTCATTAGCTTGACTTAAGTCGCAGGGTTCTAAAGTTTCATAATCTCTCAACTTAGCGACTTTGAGGTTCCCTTTGTTGTCAATGATTTGCTGGTTTTGGGAACTTCCTAACCTTTGATGAGAGGTTCTAAAGTCTGGGTTTTTGAGCAACACAGTGATCCCTTTGTTGTTGATGAGTCACAGATTTTGGGAACTTTATAACCTCCAAGAAGAGGTTCTGAGGTTCAGGTATTTTGTGACTTAGAGATTGGAGCTGTATCGGGGTGACTTTTTTTTATCTATGGGACTCGAAGTCATGTCTCCTTGATACTCCAATAAGTTGATGAATGTGGGGACCACTTGGAGTGGTAAAGTGAATATTGAAGGGACATCCTAATATCAGAGGGAGATGATATATAGTCTCCTTGATAGGGTGATGTATTGATTGTTGCTCATGGGTGTCTTGGTGGGTCCCGATAGGATGGTGACAATGGTGGATCATGATAGAGGCCAAAAGGTGCCGATGACATGGAGGATAGATGGTATGTGTGCCCATGTGCTTAGTGGACATTGGTGAGAATGTAATCAATGTCTGTTTGACAGGGTGACATGGTGTTAGGTGAATAACCCTAAGTTCAACAATATTGGAGTTTTGAACAACCTCTTATTTGACAACCAAAATTAAATACTAGATGATGGTGTGTGGCTCGAGGTGAATAGGTAGCTTGCTGGTGAAGATATCAAGTATGGAAACCCTAAATGGGTGTGGTTGTTGATCTTGAAGAGAAGAGAAGAATCTCATAGGCTGTGAGGCTAAGCAGTTGTGTGGTTGACAAGCCAAGAGGCCAGTAGTCGAACCGAGAGGATGGGTAGATGAAAGAGAGAAGTCTCTTGAAGAGAGAGGTGTGATCAAAGTAGGGTTATGCTACTGGATACTCTCTAGAATGGAACAAGATGTAAATCTCTTGTAAGGGCCATGAGCTTGATATTATATTTGTAACTATACTTTTGTTGCTAAATAATATAATGGCGATCTAGGTCTTTTGTAGTGTGGGGTTTTTTACCTCTAAGGATTTTTCCCCGCGTCTATCTGTGTATTCATGTCTTATGTTCCATCTTTCATGTTTATTGATTCTGTTTGTTGAATCTGTTTGTGAATATTGTTATAACTAGTTATTTTTTCATGAGTTTCTCTCAAAAGGATTAATGTAGGAAATGAACTAAGTTTGATTATGCTTTATGGAATAGTAGTATGTGTCTTTGAGGCAATCTAAAGAAATAAAAGTTACTGAAGGCACTACTAATCTTATATGTTTCTATCTAAGATGAACACTGATATTTCCCAACAAGTGGTATTAGATCCATGTTTTGGAATTTGTTTGTTCCTGGTGTTTCTAGTTCTAGGTATTCCTTCTGTGAAGGTTTCTTAGCTTCGCAGGCTTTAGGAAATTTGGAGGAATCAATTGATGAATTGATCCTCTGGTGAGTAGAAATTCTTGTCTCTTGTTTGGGTTTCAAGTGAAAGCGCGTAGCATGGAAGATGGTGAAGATGGAGAAACTTGAGTTGGTCATATTGAAATGATGTGACCTGAAGCTCATGAGTTGGAAACTATTTAAGCCTAATGCATGGGGTGGAATATTTTGCTTTGTTGTTGTTTTGCAACAAAAGCTTTCATATTGGGTGTTTTTGTGTGAGGCTTCCTGATGATATGGAGAAGCTTAGGTTGTTGTTCTGTCATGGAGTAATGTTCTTATGTTAGGTGTTTTTCTTGGTATTGGAAGGCACAGTTTTATGGTACCCAAATTGCATGTAGGCTATGGAGTTGATCATTGGATGGTCTAGAAACTTCTAAAATATCCCGTCTCTTTCTCTAATGCATGTGCATGTTGGTGGTTTTGGAGTTGGCTTGATATGGGCATGGAGTTCCTGAACTATTGTTTCCTTTCAAGGATGTTTTGTAATTGCAAGGCTCTATGGTTTTATAGGTTTTACATGGTCAAGAAAACCTTGTGATTATGTAGAGTTGTTGTTAAACTATTTTCTAGACCTTGGATTTTGGGGTGTGACTGGATGAGATAGTTGCAGTTCGACATGGTATGAGGAGGTGAGATTCCTTCTCTACATGAGAGTGTTAGTATGTGATTTTTCACTCAACATTCTTTTGGTGTTGCTTATTAGGTTCCTAGACTATGGTTCTTGAGTTGTGGAAATGATTGGAAAATCATATTTGAGCATGGTCTGGTGTTTGAGTCAAGTTGTCTATGTTGCTATTCTCCTTGAGATCTTAGTTTTGTAGTTTCTAATGTGATGATGAGTTTGCATTTTTTTTTATTAGATCCACAGGCTGTACATTTTTGTGGGATGTATTTACCTACATATTTGTTGTGGGATAACTCGAAAGTGGATTTTCTATATCTATGAGATTTGATTCCCTGTTGATGCAGACTTGTTAGTTGGCCTTGTCTATGGTCATTTGTGCATTGGTGTAGTTTCTTTGAAATAAGAGGATGGATGGTGTTGAGTACCTGAATAGTTAGTTAAGGGGACCTGTAACATGTGTATCATGATTTCATGGATAGCTTGGATACATAGTTTTGTGTAAGCTTTTAACAATGATGGTGTTGTCTACTTGGTTAGAAGATCTTGGTGTTGCTTGGTATTGTTGTTAGATGGACATGTTGATGAGTGGACCTGGAGGATTTTTAGTTTAGAAAATGTTTGGTCATGATTCTTGGAAAGCTTAGTTGTCACGATTTAGTGAGAGCTTTAGCAATGACTGAGTATTCATCATTATGTGATGGATGATCTTATTTAGTGTTGCAGATGTTAGTAGGAGTAGCTCTTAGATCATGTTGTTGCAGAAGGGTTCTTTTGCATTTACATGGACATTACGTGAAGATGTGCAACATATAAGAACCATGAAGGATTCTTGGATTCTTTGGTTTAGGTGTTGGTGGTTCTTTGATGAGAGCACACCACCCAAAACCCATAGAAATCACAATAGATACCAACACAAAAGATGCGAGACATAAAATTGGCTCACTTTGAATTATTTTCAAAAAATGAAATTACATATTCAAAGATTACATGCTATTGTAGACACTTGAATTTGTCCTCATAATCATCACAATATTCTTCTATTGATTAAATAGATATTATTATTTACTTAGTTTAAATTCATTCAATCCTTTCTTCTATTCATGCATTTCATCAAATCAATAAACCATCTCATGCTCATTCACTATCCATTTACATAAAGGATCATATCCATCCCATGGTCATTCACTAACCATTTGCATAAATGATCATTCTTGTTAATTTCCATTCATAATCCGTTTCATAAACATTCATGTCCGTTTGCATTATTGTTCATGTCCGTTTCCATAATAAAGAATTATCGTTTATTATCATCCATATCATTTTCATAATAAACTAAATTATCATTTAATCACTTTGTTTGCATAAATCGTTCACTTCATATTACATTTCACTAAACTATCAAACCATTAAAATATTAAATAATTGTTCATCCAATCATTATCATTCATAATGCATTTTTGCATAAATCATGAGCAGTCGTATATCGTTCGCATCCATTCATGACATAAATCATTCTCAACAATCACATGCACCATTTGCATCAAGATGTTCATATTTTGCTAAATAATTAAATTATTAAAATCAAATCATAATAATCCATATTCTTATTAAATCCATATTAAATCATTATTAAATCATGTTCATGCACATTTAAATCCATTTAATCATTTTTCATTATTCATAAATGCTTCACCATGCATTTGTCTCTCCTCTTTTATTCTTTTCACTCACATGCATTTTGTCTAATCAAGGAATGTGAGATAAATTTTCATTTTCAGCTAAAGTATTTAATCCCACATTTTCCTCTCAAACACCTCTCCATCCTCTAAGAGACCTATTTAAATGGGATTCCTCTCTCATTTTCACCCCCACAAATTTTCATACTCATATCATCTTTACATCTTGATTGCATTTTCTCATTCACCATAGCCTCTTTACCGCATTTTATGCTCACAAAATCTGAGAGCAAATGCATAAAAAAAGATCTTGGTGATAGGGAGACAATGGAGAGTGATTTCATTTAAAAGCATTTCCATAGTTTTAGAAGTTTGTATTTTCATAGTTTAGAGGTTTGTTTTCATTCTAGTTTTTTTTTTAATTTGAATGGTTCCATTGAGGTGAGTGTGAGATGGAGATTCTTATTCCATAAAATCCTCCATTTTCAGCTCACATAGCTACTGCCTCATGGGATTGATTCATTACAACAAAATCAACTCTGAAAAGAAAATCTACTATTTGGAGCCACAATCTACACTATCAAGGCCACCTTCTACAAACCCCACTTAACCCTTTTTATTTTCGTTAATAATCGCCCTAGAATATTCTATAAATTTCAAATTTCCTCTTTTGTTTTGGTGCCAAAAGTCCCACCATTTGATTTTTGGTCTAGGAAGAAATTTTTAATGAAATTTATTTTTTAAAGGATCAACTTCGTAGGGCCACAACTTTTGATTTGGGTGTTCAATTTGCTATTATTGCATATCATTGGAAATTTCTCGATGAGCTCTACAACACATGAACCACTGTAGGTTGGTTCGACCACTTTTTGAATTGTTTCAGGTCCTCTAAAAATTTATGTCTGAATTTGAAGCTGCATTGGAGAAATTTCTTAGGATAAAACTTTAATTTCTCCCAAACCATGCAGGGTATTGAGGTGAGTCTTCTATAACTAATTTTTTTTTTAGTTATGCTCCTTGGGGTAAATTTTCAGTTCCATATAAGCCCATTTAGGTCGACTTACTAAAAATAGTAACTGCCTATTTTTTGCTATTTTTGATGCCTAACTATCTTACACCCTGTAAGTGCCATCATGGGACTCAAAACAATTGAAGAAAATAAAGATTTTTTTTTTTTGGTGATGCAAGATTGCCCTGCACTGTTCGATGCTCCTACATCAGACATCCAGGGTAATTTGAAAAGTGACCTTGTCACTTCTCAAGAGTTAGAGGGAAACCAAGATGGTTAACCTCAACCTTAGAAAACCATGATGGATATTCAATAGGCCTTCCTATCCATTTCACCAAGTACTCCACATATTGCATGTTTCTCGTGCTTCTACCCACACGACTATCGAAGATTTCTTCTATCTCTTCCTTCTTTAAATTAGGTGCTAGAATTTTCAACTTTTCAGTTATCGGCCCCTCCTCTATATCACCTTCATGATACTCTATCAGATCAAAAATGTTGAACACATGAGAAATTTTTATTCCACTAGGCAACTCTACCTCGTAAGAATTTCTTGAATCATGCTTCTTAAGAATCTTGCATGGTCTAAACTTCTTCATCTTTAACTTGTTGTATGTACCAATTGGAAACCTTTCCTTTTGTAAATGAAACATGACTTCATCTCCTACTTGGAACTCCTTATACCTCCTTTTCTAATCTTCCCGAGCCTTATATTGTGAGTTAATCTTATTGATATGTTTCTTCACCTCTTCATGCAAGTTCTTCAGGTGCTCAACAAAATCTACAACCTTAGCACTACTCTTCTCCCCCTTATCCATATTTCTCAGTTCAATAGAAATTCTTGGACCACTCGCATATACAAATGGAATGGTGATTTACTAGTTCTCCTATTGACAAAATTATTGTAAGCAAGTTTTCCTTGTGGTATAATCAAATCCCATCCCTTAGGCTTATCTCCAACTAGGCATCTTAGTAGGTTGCCAAAACTCCTTTTCACCACCTCTATTTTTCCATGACTCTATGGATGGTGTGTAGAACTAAATTTTAAATTTGTCTTCAATTTCTTCCATAATGTCCTCCAAAAATAACCAACAAATTTAGTATCTTTTTCTAAGACAATACTCTTTGGTAGACCATGTAGTCTCACCACCTCTTTGAAAAACAATTCTACAACATGAACATCACTGTTCTTATGAAATAAAATTAAATATGCCATCTTTGAAAATCTATCCACCACCACAAATATGGAATCATGCCCTTTCTATGTCCTTGGTAGGCTAGGAACAAAATCCATGCTAATATCCTCCCATGGCTCTTAGGTACAAGTAATGGCTGATATAGTCCAATATTCTAACTTGTTCCTTTTTCCATCTGACATTTTCTGCAACTTTGTTCAAACTTCTTCACATCTTGTTGTGACTGTGGTTAATAATAATTCTCACTGACAAGAGTAATGGTCTTTTCTCGACTGAAATGTCCAACAAATCCTCCATTATGCTTCTCCTTGATTGGATTCTCTCTCATAGAACTCCTTGGAATGCACAATTGGCTTCCTCTAAACAACATCCCATCTTGGATTAAAAAGTCCAACCATCTCATCCTATCCAATGTAACAAGTTGTAAAAAATACTTCCAATCTTCTACAAAGTTTGGATCTTCTAGATACAAACTCTTGAGTTCATTGAACCAAATAACCTCTATATTCATCTCTATCAAAAAAAATTTCCCTCTACTTAAGGCATCTACAACTCTGTTTGACCTTCTACTCCTGTGCTTCAAAACAAAAGTATAACTATACAAAAACTCAACCCATTTTAAGTGCCTTTGATTAAAATTTCCTTGACTATTGAGGTACTACAAATCCTAGTGATCAGTATATAAAACAAATTATTTTGGAAAGAAATAGTGTCTCCATTTCTTCAAAGCTTGAACTATAGCATAAAAATATTGATCATAGACATAATATTTCTTCTTAGCATCATTTAATTTCTCACTAAAATATGCAATAGGCTTACATTCTTGACTCAAAATAGCTCCTATGGTAGTGCCACTGGCATCACAATCTACTTGAAAGACCTTATTGAAATTTGGAAGTGCCAAAACAAGTTGCTTTGTAACTTTCTTCTTCAACATATCAAAACTTTTGGCTGCTCCTTTTAAATGATATTGTTTATGTGGATTGCTTATCCCTCTTATATTATAAGATAGCACATTTATTTTTTACATCTTAACATTGAAATTTTTTCTAGAGTCCCTTTTTTCCCATTGCTATCTCTTTAGTTGTTGAACTCTTAATCAAGTTTACCTATGGGACAGTCTACCTTGCCTTAGATCACTACCCACATTTTCCTTTTTTGTTGTTTCTTTCTTTTGGTTTTTACTCCCTACCAAGGTCTAGACCAAGTCTTCCTTACTTGGTTCAAAATGAAAATGAAAATAAGAGGAAATAAATACAATAACTTCTTTTCCCTCTCCTTGAAAAGCTAAGAACTCCTTATTATCTTGTTCTTGAGAAATTTCAACCTCCTCTAAAAAAACTTCCTCCTTCCTCATTTCAAATTTGTTCCTTGGATAAGCTTATGAACTTACTTTTGAGCTACTTTCTTGAAGGTTTTGAACCTCTTCAAAAATTTACCCTTCCTCAAGAATATGCTCCACTATTGGATTAATTGTTTATTTCTCTTTCTCATTATTTAGCGAAGATTCCTTTTGTTGATCTTCAATTTTGTGTTCTTGGGTTCTCTTTGATGAGTCATAAATCCTTTAGCTTATCCTTAAGAGTCAATTATATGTCAAATTTAAACTTGCATAGGGTAAAAAAAATGTGTGAAAATCCCACTCATGGTTTGTGATGCAATCCTCTATAATGTTTCTCACACGAAACAAACAAAGAATCTATTTATTGCAATATTTTATTCCCTATTTCATATTTTAATGCTTTACCAATGGACATAGTGGATCTTTCTTTGTCATAATTGACCATGTTGCTTGCTCTAAATGCATCTATTCTAGTTTTCATAAAATATATTCAGTCTCATCAAATAACATATGTTTTATGAGGATGTACTTAATTAATGGACATAATGAGTCTTTATTTGTCATCATTGACTATGTCATTTGGTCTAAATGTACATATTTTATTTTTCATCAAATATCTACCTATGTCATTAAATAACATATGTGCTATGAGGATTATTAAATCATCTTGAATTTTTTAAGTTAACATTGGTGGTTGATGTCAAAATTGGATTTCTCCCTCTCATATAGGGAATTTCTTTGATTTGATTAATATATGTATACATTATTATATATTTAATACAATATTACATAAAATATAATATAATAATAAATATAGTGATATATTCATACATAAAATAGATGTATAATTAAATAATAAATATGTACAAATATCAACTATTAACTATAAATCTTTACTTATTATGTCATTTCATTCATTTTTGTGACACATGCTACTTCTCTCCAACAATAGGAACTTGCCCAATTATTGCCATCTCCACCCAAATGTATTATTGGTTTTTTTGTGCAATCGCTATTATATTGTTTGCATATCTAATATTTTGTATGTCCTAAGTAACATAATTTCTTTTGACACTTATCTTATCCAAAAACAATGCGTTCATAGGAATGTGATAACAATATTTTGACATGTTGATGGAAGGTGTCAATAGAAATATGTTTTTAGTATCTATGGATCAAGGAAAGATAAAATAATTCTTGCAAAATCAAGACAAACATTTTCACTTATTTAGAGAATTTAGAAATTAAGTAATGAAGATCATTGCATCTTTCTGGTATGTAGATGGAATGAAAGTAGGCATTAAAACAATTGCAATTTCTTGTATTGCATTTGTATTCTACCATGTTGTTAGTAGTTCCTATGGTTTTCCCCATTCCTTGCATTATATTATAGTTGCATAGAAAAACATGAACAAAATGATGTCATAGACTTACAATTGTCATTGATAGGAGTGAGATTTTCTATGGCCAAGTTTGAATCTCAGTTAACACATATAATTTCCTTAGGAAATTTACAAGTAATCTTTTATATTATTTTATTTCCTTTCCTTCATTATTAGACATGGAATTTAAGTTTACATGACTTATATATTGTTTGAATGGATAGAACTAGTGGAGAAACATATTTGATTAGTACATATAGGACCATTTTGGCCTATTCTAAGAAAATTCCTTTGAAAAATGGTAAGTCATGTGAAACTATTCTTGTAAATCACCAAAAGATTCATGTATATATAAGTCATGGCTAATGCTTTGAATATAGAAGTAGGCGTTTTGGGTTATTAAAATAAGTGTCTGATATTGTTGAGAAGATTTGACTTATAAATAATTTATTAAAGATACAATTTTTTACTGATTTTCAATTTCAAATAATTTTGATGAAATAGATAACCTTCAATTTCAATTTAAACAAAAGTCAGATGAAGAAGGAATAAGCCAAAGGATAAGACAAATGATATAATTGATTCTTAGTGGATTTCCCTTACATTTTGTGTTCTTGGGTTCTCTTTAATTAGATTAACTAGTAGATTCAACAAAATAAAAAATTCAAAACGTAGATGTTACTGGGCAAGTCAAGGAAAGAAGTAATGAGGTTGAAAACTCAATGGTTGTCCAAACAACATTTTATGCTCAAGGAAAAAAATCAATGGGTAATTAAAAATGGATTTTCAAGTCACATTATAGGTGACACAAGTAAATTCATCAATCTGGTCAAGTGGAATGGTGGATCAGTCAAGTTTGGAGACAATTCATCTATAAGGATTTGTGGAAAGGGAACCGTGAAAATTGATGCTAAATATAAGAGGAAAAATGATATTTATGCTAAAGGTCTGAATCACAATCTTCTCATTATTTAAGCCAAATGTGCAACAAAGGTTACAATCTTATATTTCATGATCAAGGATGTGAAATCAGAAGAGCTAAATTCGGTAGATTGATGGCGAAATGATCTAGGACTAAAAGCAATTTATACATTCTAAAGGGTGTTAATGGAAGAATTTTTCATCCAAGACAAGAAAGTGAAGGTTGGTTGTGGTACAAAAGGATGGGACATATCAAATTTTATAATCTTGTGAAGATTAACTTCTGGCAAGAAATAAGAGACATGCCAAATATTGTCAAGACTACAAGCACTGTGTAAGGAATGTCATATTGGGAAGCTAACAAGGATAATATTCAAGACCAAGGAGTACTCTTCTTAAAGACATTTGGAATTGATTCATACTGATATGTATAGACTTGCTAGGACAAAGAGTCTTCAAGGTGAAAGGTATTTCATGTTACTCATTGATGATTTCTCTAGGATGGCATGGGTTACATTGTTAAAATAAAAATTAGATAATTTTAGTAGGTTTAAATTTTTCAAGTCAGTGGTTGAAAATAAAATGAATGCTACAATCAAGTACATAAGGCCTGATAGAGGTGCAAAATTCACATCAAATAAATTTGAGGAATTTTGTAAAGAACACAAAATAAAAAGGCATTTATCTTCTACTAGAACTCCTTAGAAAAATGGAGTAGTGGAAAGAAATAATAGAACTATTCAAGAGATGACAAGAGAAAGGTTGAATGAAGCCAAGTTGCTTCATGTATATTGGAAAGAAGCATTTTATATTGCTATCTATATTCTTAACAGAGGACAACTAAGAGTGGATAGCACAAAGACTCCTTGTAAGCTATGATATGAAAGACCAACAACTGTCAAGTATTTTAAAAATTTTGGAAGAAAATGTTACATTAAAAGAGATGAAGAAGGTTTGGGAAACTTTGAATAAAGATTTGATGAAGGTATCTTTCTTGGGTACTCAACTAGAAGCAAATGTTACAAATGCTATAATAAAAAATTGAGGAAGATAGTTAAGAGTGCAAATGTTAGATTTGATGAATAATAACATAAAAACATCAATGAGAAAGAAGAATGTTGGTTAGATGAACCTGCCTCCTTAGAAGAATAAGAAGAAGAAATTGAAGAAAATGAAGAAGCACCAGAGAAGATCCCCAAGACTCCTACCAAGTATGTTTAAAAGAATCACTCAAAAGATCAGATAATTGGAGATAAGAGTGTGGGAGTGTAGACTAGAAGAATATTTCAAAGAATAAATGAATAGGTAAACTTTTCCTTATTGTCAAGAAGAGAGCCTATTTTTTTTTTTAATGCTAGCAAGGATGAAATATGAATATAGGCAATGGAAGAAGAGTTAAATTAGATTGAGAGAAATTAGACTTGGGAATTGGAGCCAAGGCCTGTAGATTAAAATGTGATAGGCATAAAATAGGTATTAAATTTTTTTTGAAGAAGATGGAGAAGTGGTAAGAAACAAAACAAGGCTAGTGTGAAATGGGTATTCACAAGTAGAAAGAATTGAATTTGGGTAGATGTTTTCTTTGGTGGAAAGAATGGAGGCCATCAGAATGTTTCTTATATTTTCACTTCACAAGAACTTCAAAGTATATCATATGGATGTTAAATCTACTTTCTTAAATGGTCACTTGGAAGAAGAAGTCTACATCAAGCAACCAGATGGATTTTAGCTATCAGAAGACCCAAAAATGGTATGCAGACTGAAGAAGGAATTGTATGGTGTGAAACAAGCCCCTAGGGTTTGGTATGAATGGCTGTACAAGTGCCTACTCTAGCAAGGCTTCAAGAAAGGCATCACAGATAGCAGTCTATACATCAAAATAGAGGATGGAAATATTCTAACTTTTGTTGTATATGTTGATGATATAATCTTTGGTGGACATGATGAAATGTGTAAGAAGTTTGTTGAAGAAATATGGAAGGAATTTGAAATGTCTATGATAGGTTAGTTATCATTCTTTCTTGGACTCCAAATTACACAATTAGATGATGGAATTTTTCTCTCAAGCAAAGTATGTCAAGGAGATGATGAGGAAGTTTGGCATGGAAGATTCTAAAACAATGAGTACTCTAATGGTAACATGTTTCCATTTGAGTAAATATGATGAGTCACCCAAGGTTGATCAGATTATTTATATGTCTATGATTGGGGACTTGATGTACTTAACAACATGATCAAGGCCTAACATTATACAAGTTGTCTGTTTTGTTGTAAGATTTCAAGCTAATCCAAGAGAAGCACATGTGAAGGATGTCAAAAGGATTTTTAGATATTTGAAGAGCACTCTAGATTTTAGATTATTGTATAAAAAGGGTGATATTTTTCCCCTGAATTTATTGATGTTGATTGGGCTGGTAGTGTTGATGACAGAAAAAGTACGAGTGGTGGATCTTTCTTTTTGGGAAACAGATTAGTCACATGGTTTAGTAAGAAGCAATATTTAGTGTCCTTATCGACAACAGAAGGAGAGTACAAGGTTGAAACATCTTGTTGCACACAAGTGTTGTAGATGAAGAAAATATTAAAGGATATCAAGGTAATGTATGATGATCCCATTACTATTCTATGTGACAACACAAGTGCCATCAATATTTCAAAGAATCTAGCGATGCATTTTAGAACCAAGCATATATCTATCAAAAATCACTTCTTAAGTGAGAAGGTTGCATAAAAAGAAGTAAGATTAGAGTATGTGACCACAAAGGTATCAGTTATAGACATCTCTACAAAGGAACTTTCAAAGGACTCCTTTGAATATCTTAGAAAAAATTTAGGGGTTGTTGCCTCTTCTTCTTCTAACTAGATGCATAAATAGTGCATCTATCTAGGGGGGAATTCAAGGCATATTTTTATTCATGTACTGATGATGGCTACCTCTTAGGGGGAACAAGTAGAAGGATGATTAAGGTTTGTGTAAACAAGGGGAGCTTGCATGTAATTGTAGACACAAATGAAGACAACTAGCCCTTTTCCCTTGATATCAAAGGGGGAGAAAATTGCATATCAAGTTAGTGTTTCCATTAATGTCAAAGAGGGAGATTGTTGCAATTTTGTTGTAGGTTTTGTCATTGATGTCAAAAAAATGTATATTGTTGCAAGTGTTATCTCTAATGACAACTAAGTAGTAATGTATGAAAGGTTGCATGTGATGCAATCCTGGTGTGTTGATCAAAAGTGTTGGGTATGATAATAGCTGTCATGAGATTATTGTACTTAGTTGTAATACATCTTCTGTTTCTCATGAATAGGTGAATGTTGTTGTAAATTTTGTCCCTTGGTCTAATACATTGCCTACTGTAGAAAGAATGTATGAAAATTTGTCTTGGATTCAATGTCTTAGGAAGTTGTACTTAAGAAGCTTTGGAGAATGCTCCACATTCCTCAATATTTAAAAATATGGTCTTGCAATTTGGAAGTTAAACAAGTGCAAATTTGCAATATGTATGTTCTTGATTTTAGAACATAGATGTTTGTAGTTCCCCTCCGTCTGTGATGTCTTTGTGTTGCCTCTGACTCACTTGTAAAGTTAGTATTGATTGGCATGATTTGAATTGATTCAATTTATTCGGTTTGTGTTTTGAGGTATTAAATAAAATAAAAGTTATAAAACTTCTGTGTTTTTGTCAAATAAAATATTATTAATGTTTAAAATGAATTAAATAAATAAAACTTGAATATTATAATTAAATAAAAATTAAATGATTGTGGAAGTAATGAATAATAGTATAATAAACAAAATTAAATACAATATCTAATTATAGAATTTCGCATGTAAGGTTTTGTAACTGCTTAGCATAAATATAGTTCTTAATTAAAGACTCTTCGTAACTATAACTTGTTGAAAGAAATTACACCTGTAGAGCATTTGGAAATTGAAGAAAACTGTAGAGCATGCAAAATAAATAATAACTATATTTAGCCTTTAAAACGAACAACCAATAGAGGAGGGGAGGGGAAGCGTGGAGATCTATCCTCTAAGTTGCGATAATGACAGGAAGAAAAGATGAGGATCTTCTGAAAAAGGGAGAGATTCCAGAGGAGATATGCACCGTACTTCTCTCTTCTATTCAATTCTTCGCCATAAAGGAGGTATGGTTTATTGCGTAGATATTTGTAAGATTTTTGAAGCTTGAGGTTATCATTCACCATTGACTAACTCAATTCTCGACATTGGTAGTATTTGATAGTTAGTTCTTGGTTCTTGTATGATGAATTTAGTGTGTTTTGTTTTATGTTATTGCTATGCTTAAGACTGATAGTGCATTGGCACTTGATTCGTCATATTGGATGCTAATTGCTGGCTATTAGTTGTGGGTCATATATGGTAATTTAGTAGTTGTATGATCTCTTGTGTGCATGACAATCAAGTCATTTGAATCTTGATGTTTTTGTAATTCAGTTCTCATCATCATCGGCCTTTTTTTTTTACGCAATTGCTCTGTCAACTTTTCTTCCCCAATTTTATTCATAGGCGTATGTTGTGAAACCATGCAGCTATTACCTCATCTCTGCATATAGTTGTAAGGTAGGGTGTATGTACTTAAATAATTCCCTTGGTTCCATTCACAACCTATCACTGCGGCAATACTTGAATAGGTTAGGGTGTATAGATTTAAATAGGCTCCCTATTTTATTGGAAACCTATCATAGCTAAAGCATTTGAACAAGATAGAATTTATTTTAATATTTAATTAATTCCTTTGTCTTCTATCCTTGAGCGATGCACATGCTCTGTTCCACCACTTTCATCGTGGGCAAACAAAGAGGCTGTTGGCAAAGGTTGCAGCCAAATTCCTTGCTGGTAAATTGTTAAAGCATAGTCTCTTTTTAGATTGTTTTATTTAGCCTTACCAATAGTTGCCGCTAGAATATTATATTTGTTTAAAATGATGGAAATGGTTCGCATCTCTCAAAACAATCTTTCATGACGAATTGGGTCTCTTGCTTTGTCATAGGAAGTTTTAAAGGTTTAAATAACCTGCTTGATTCTTCTGACAATCTATCATAGTTGCAGCACTTGAAAATAAGATATTGTCAATTACTAACAAATAAAGAGCTTTCCATTGATTGTGGTGAAGTTTAATTTCCAAACTTCAACTTGAGCGTGTCTCTAGAAACTCACTACCAAACATAAATGTGTTAAGTTCAAAAAAGAAAAGTTGTACATTATTTCTCCTACTCTTATGTCACGTAATTGCACCTCACCTTTCTCCTTCCCTTCAGTCTTGGGGATAAAATTTGGGACTTGAAAATAATGCAAGAAGATGGCGATATTTTCAAATTCCAATATTCATTTTCTAATATACTTGACAACCTGTCACTATACAATGTTTAGAGTTGAGGTATTGTACAGAATTAAATAGCCTCCCTGAAACCTTTGGTAACTTATCATAGCTACAACTAGTAAATTAAATAATCTCTCTGGTTTCATTGAAAACCTGTCTCAGCCGTCGCACCTGAACATAATAGGAAATTTTAAAGGTTTAAATAATCTCCCCGATTTTATTATCAACCTGTCTCAGCTGTGGCGCTTGAACATAATAGGAAGTTCAAAGGTTTAAATAATTTGTCTAATCTTCTGGCAATCTTGGAAATGAATTCAGAGGCAACATGCTTCATTACTTCATTGAGGTGGAGAGCTTCCTTGCTTGATCCATTTCGTGTGCATCTTGTACTCTTCTGTTAGTAATATTTTCTGCTCAGGCCAATGATTATTGATGGCTCTACCGATTTCATTTTAGTATCAGCATATATATTAGATCACAGTCTTTCCTTTTTATTCATACTGTTGTGTCCTTTCTCAAAGTTGTCTTTGCATAGCAATGTAAATGGGGTAGTCTTTGCTTGTTTCTGCTAGTGTCATCAATGTTCTTCACAAGGAGATCGTACCTATTTTGGTACACTTCTCCTTGAATTATTTCTCTTATAATAAACTTAGGATGAGAACGACTGCAGCATGACAATCAGAATTTACTCTGAGGTTCTTAGTAATCTTAAAAGCTAATCAAAGGAAATGTTAGCGGACTGAATGCAATTTCCCTTAGTATGTCTCTCTCACATTAGTAAGTAAAAGTCTTGAATTTGAGATTACTTGACTGCCCTCATTCACCAAGTCAAATTCTTTGTATTGTATGCCCCTTCGCTTAATGTGTTGTATCGGCTGTAGGAGGTCTCGTCTATTTAGTCATTCGCTATTTTTTTTTTTACTCATCATTCTGATTCATGGGGGTGATTCCTTATTGCTTTTTCTTCTGAAATCAGGTTATACGCTTTTGGTGATGTTGAGTAATTACGAAACAAAAAAGGCTTCCTTGTTAAATAAGACTTCTTTACATATATGTATCTCGGTATTCTATATATATATATATGTATTTATTTTGGAATGACTACTTTATAACTCTGCTTCACTGTTTTGCTAATGTCATAATGGAATTATTTCTATATGCATTACTCTCCATACCAATGTATATATATAGATGTACATTTGTCATGTATATTTGACTTAGGATGTGTGAAGGAATTGCTAGATAATTCCTTGTAATTATTTGAATGTGAATTTGATACATTATATCTATTATTGCATCAAAGTGTAAGTATTTCAATAGCGTAAGAAAAGTACGAAAGTAACTTTCATCTATAGAAGTAAGGTTTAGGTGATACTTTATTGTTTAATTATGTAAATGATTGAGGTAAGATGTAAAGCTATTTAGATCTTTTGGCTAGTTGAAAGGATTAAGAATGTCATTCTCAATGAACTTATGGAATAATTACTTGAAATATTTACATGTATATAGAAACATGTAATTCGTGTTATTACATTTTAGAAGTTATTGATATAGGGTTGTGTTGATGTATGACATATTAGTGGTTATAATAGTTAAAATTGTTGTACTTTATTTTGTTAGGTAACTAAAAAGGTTGTCGAATGATTACTCCTTTTGTCATGGTTGTTGAAATTGTTAAGTTGTTTATTGGATAGATCATAAGTTGTTGGGAAATTGTTGTTTGGGTATCTTGTGATGATGAGTTAAACATTCTTGAAATTGACTATTTCATTTTTGGTTTTGAATTAAAGTTTGAATTCTTTTTTTTGATTCCATTCTAATGTGGTATCTTTTGAGTTGATTTGGTTTTGATGGATCTCTTTCTCTTGGTGCGACTTCTTTTGAGTTAATCTTGATGTTGAAGGGAATTTTACCTGGTGTTGGAATTTTATTTGGAAACTCGTATTGTTTTGTTTTACTCTCATTTGTGAGTTCTTGGGTAGTTGATCTTCTTTGACTTCCAAAGACGAGGGTAATCATGTTTCCTATTGATTCTTCAATGATTTGGCTTTGCTAAGATTTTGATCATAATGGTGATTTTGAACTTATGCTTGGGATGTACCATGTTATTGGAAATTTTGTATTGTGATTTTGGCGAGATGGGTAATGCCTCCCATGTATTATGTTGAGATTGGATATCATGTTTATTTGTTGGTACAACCCTTGGATTTTGATTTGATGTTTGTTGGGTCTCTAGGGAGAGTGGCTCTTCGTGGGGGCCGACGCCTCGGGTAAGAGGAAGTGCACAAGAGAACCCACGTAAGAGTAGTTAAACAAGTGATAACCTAAAAATAGAATTTTAGGGGGGTTGGGTAGTAAAACACACAAGATAATAAATATTGGATGCCTCGTCTATGCATTAGGGCTATCATAGACTAATGATAGACTGAGAAGGCCATGGTTGGCAAAGTCGTAACCTTGTCCCCATGAGAGGTTATTGGCTCCGCATGAGCTACCCTATGGTGTCGGCGCCTCAAGTAGGAGGAAGGGCCAGGAGATCCATAGATGGGTGTCGGTGCCTCAAGTAGGAGGAAGAGCCAGGAGATCCCATGAGGGCTGCGCGATGACACTCTCCACTAGACCCCCTTGTGCCTTGTTTCTTGTTGTCTTTGGAATTGTATTCTGTTTATTATTTCAGTTTGTTTTGGAAATATTTCATGATCATCCTTTGGTTACTTGTTTACTGGTTATTGCTTTGATTAGTGGGATGAGATTTATGACTTTAAGTTATTATGTTCACTCATGGATGTTGTTGATTATGTCATTGTAATCCTTGAATTTTATGATACTTTTGTATGACGTTGAGTCTTGTGGTTCCCTGTTTGGATGTTCTTGGTTTAGGTCTCTTTCTTGTTAGCTCCTTAGCATGGGTGGTGGGTCTTCGGACCCATGTGGTTGGGTGGAACGAGCTAAGCACCCCATTGGGTCCCTAGTCAAGGATCGAGAGGTGTGGATTGGTGTTGTTGTGGTGACTCCAGAGTTGTATCATTCTATCTTGTCATGTGGTTCCCGCCCATATTGAGAAACATGTTTGTATCATTGTAAGACTTGAGCAGTGTAAAGTAATGAAAAGGATGTGATGTAATATTTTTTCATTGGTTAACCTTGTGAGGATATGGTTCCATATTAGATTTTATTCAAAGTGTTGTATTTATTTAAGTGAATGGTTCTTATTGATGGTTTTATATGTATGCTTTGTCATGGATTAAATTTGGCTTTCATTCTTTATCATGGATGTATGGAATTAAATTTCGTAATGTATCCTCGTGTACCCCAAGGGACGTAAATGATATTGGGTTGTTTAAATGAATTTTCATGTCATAACATTTTTGCGCATCTCATGCATGTTAGTTTTGCTTTTAAAAAAAAAATTGTTCGGTATGTGTTGCTTTAGTTGTCCCATGGGGTTCGCACGACGGGGCATTACAGATGTTACCATAAAGGTTTCCAGAGCTTACATAATGAAGACTGTGTTGTTACAATTAGGAAGGTTTAGAGAAATGCTTCACATTTCTCTATAGTTGATGTTGTGGTCTTGAAGTTTGGAGGATGAGTTCAAAATTCCTATATCCTCTCTCATTTCAAATTTTAGGTGTTAAGATGTACCACAAGTATGGTTCTAAATTTTCTATCTCAAGATTGTGATTTTTGGGTTTGCAAGAGATGTTGGGTCTAGTGTTTGCTTCCTTGCACCAACATAATGTTGCATAAATTTGTAAAAGGAGGGCATGTAAATGTTTTTGAATATAATTTAATGCTTTTAATTTGATCCACATGATGTTATCTAGTCTCTCAAGTATCGCATGTGGTCTAGAGTTAATACATGGAAGGTTAAGTGTTTGTTGGGCTGACTTGGAATGTTGAAGTGTTTGTGTCAAATTTTTGTGGCATGCACTAGCATGGGAATGTGTGCTAAATTAAAATAGGTCATGATTATCTCTTGGCTTGGATAGCATTCGATTTCCTTTTCTCGTGAATGTTTTGAGTTGAATTTATTATGGTCATTGCACATTTCATGTCATACATTTCGTTTTGTCCAACAAGGAGAAATTTTTTGAAGCTTGCAAAAGACATAAATGGAAGATCAAGTGTGTGACTAGGTGGTTTGGGAAGAGTGTTGTGTGTTAATGTATTTGAAGTGAAATGTGTCAAAAGTAGTGAGGTGAAGGAAAATGAATGTATCCAAATGTGTGAAGAAGTATATAAGTGAGTGTTGAAGGCAGTAAGTTGAAGGAAGAAGTGAATAAGTGAGTACTTAAGGAATTGAACCAAATGGAAAAGTGTATGTGAGGAAGTGTGTTGAACATAGTGAGCCGAAGGCAGCAAAGGTTGTTGAGAAGAAGTGTTGCAATGGTGGTTGATCAAAAAAATTCAACAAGTGTTCTATGCTAAGGTTGTAGACTCCTTCTATAAGTGTTGTAATTTGTAGGGAGTTGTAACTTCCTTTGGTTGATGTTATAAAACTGTGTTTCAAGGAGTTGTAGCTTTCATTTTGTTTTAACCCATAAAATATGTTGTAAATATTGTTTCATTTTTTGAGGTTGGATTCGGATAATAGCTCCAGGAAACTTTCTCACTATTGTTTTTTGCTTGTAGGGTTTTCAATGTAAGTTTGGTGTTGTGGTTGTGTGTTTGTGCCTTGAATACTTTATCTATTTGATGTAGTAGGAATTTTTATTTAAGAAAGTTGAATTGGATAAGTTTGTAGGATATATTGATTCACCCCCCTCTGATTATATCATTGTGCTCTATTACAAAATTGAACAAGAAAATTGATCACTTACTAGTTGTTAAGTTAACTCAACTTGAAGCCATATTCAAAATAAAATCTATTTGTCTAAAACATTTCATTGAAACTATTGAATGAGACCATAATACCTTATGAATCAAGATCAACACTCAACTAAACATTGCTGCCACTCATTAGGTATCTTTTCTTGCTAAAGAGGGTAGCCCTCCCAACTCTCTACCCTTTAACTTATTTTTGATACATCAATAGGAGTGATCGACAAACTGTCCAACCAATGTGACAAAAGTATGTGTATAATTATTATGCATAATAGTGGTGATTCATATTTAGAGTGTATAAAATGATCCCCCAACATAGCTTCTACAAGATAGGGAGCATGTGCCTCCTAAATGATGGTGTTCTAGTGGCATGTGTGAAGGTTTCTTCCTTTTAAAAACCCTAAGAGAAAAACCATTCTATGGTGGTGTGCGAATGTGATGAAGGAAACAAAAGGATATGAAAATGTCACTTCAGATGTAAAGGAAAAGGCCAATGAAAAGGTTGAAAGGATATATCTCGGACCAAGAGGAATGAGGAAGGAAAATTTTGTGACTAGGATTTTTAGGAAACAAAGGATGGGTGATTTTATTAAGGATATGAGGGAAATGGAGATATGGAGAGTGATGGAGATCAAGCAATGTATGTATGGATGGAGAATACCAACTGATAAGGGTGAGTTAGAGGCCAAAGATTATTTCCAAAATACACCTTAAAATAATAAAAGGAAAACCTAATTTTTTTTGTCTAGGATAGAATAGTGGAATAGTGATATTAGAAGCAATAGTGGATAAGAAGCTTCAAAATAAGTATGAGAGAATTTATATACTTGGAATAATTATTAAAAATTGTTAGGAATTGATTTTCATTCAATATACATACTAGGAGTTCCTCTTAGTGTTCACGAAAATAATTGTGAAAAGACAATAAATTCAACATGAAAAGTTAACTTGCCAAATAATTTTAGACTAAATGAATAAAAGCAATTATTTTACAATTATACTTAACAACTTGAATAATATAATAAGAATAGTCAAATCTCACTAATGTAAAGAATATTTTATAGATTTACCAATTTTTTTAAAAAATCAAAGACTTTATACACTTAATTATACTTAAAACTTTATATTAGATTTACTCATAAATCTTTAAGATTGGAACATGCACCTTTCCCTCAAAAAATAAAAATACAAACTTAATCAAAATTTAAATATAATTTGTCAAATTTTAAATTGAAAATTTAACTACTAAAATTTAAATATAATTTAAAATTCTTAATATTGAAAATTTTAAATTCAATCCAATTTCATATTTCATTTAAATACTCTAGGCAAAAATATTACAACAAAATTAAAAAATTTAAAATGAAAAAATAGCAACTAAAAGGTTGGGATGTGGAAGAAAATAGATATTACGGTTTAATATTCATGGTGAAAATATGCTGATGAAATAAAAACTCTTTTTACATATTAAAAACTTTGATATTGTAAAATCTCTTTCACTATGTTGTAAAGTTTGATTTTATGGGACAAATTATAGGAAGGAAGCACAAAAGGAATAACAAGGAGATTCAAGCACAACATGGCTGCTAACTTTCTTAAGCACATAATTGATTCTGTAAAGCTTTTGGAAAAAATAGGAGCAAGAATATCACTGCTATCAATCGCCTCTCTAATGTCACTACTTTTCTCATCCTCGCTAACTGTGCATATACGAGTTGATCCAATGTGCAGATATTTGTCCTTGTAACCTATCAATGCTTTCCCCGCATCTGTTGTGTGGCAAATAAAGCAGACATTGAACCTCTTCTCCACCGATCTTCCTAATTTGGTGCTTCTACAAAATTTAATAGCATTTTTGTCACTACCTTATCACGCTCTGAATTTTAAATGATTCAATAGATATATATCTTCTTTCAAAGTTCTTAAATAGATTTCCTGAACACCAAACTAAATCTTAAACGATTCAATAGATTTTAACTCCCTAAGCTGGGCTAACATGACAAGACCATCATAACAGCTTTCTAGGTCTGTCCAATCTGGGAAGTAGAATCCCCCAAGATTTGGTAACTTGCACACTACATAAGGAATGTTGGAATGTAAACCTAACTGCTGCTGTCACCACCAGCCGCTGCCCGCGATATCGCAATAAATAATGGTACCATTGCAATACTGTGGGAGACCCCCATAGCATTTTGGTTTATCTTCACCGCCAGCCTTTATCCGCGCCGTCATCAAACCGTTGCCCATGATATCGCAATATGGGTAGTTACCCATTGCGATACCGCGGGGAACCTTTTTCCATGCTGCCTCCGCCAAGATATTTCGTAGTATGGGAAATTTGATATTTAAGTTTTAATATTAATGTAAAGGACACTTTATTTAATACGTTTTGTTCAGGAAAAGTTAGTTAGGTAATTTGTAATAAATTTTATTTTGTGCCCTCCCTTCCGTGAATTTTTTCACGTGACTTTTAACTTTTTCCTATATTTGTATATGTAATAACCTTTGTTTTTTATTGTGAATGTGAGCATATAGAAAATTAATGAGCAGCAGCTCTGTGTTGAATATTTTTCTAAGTTTTAATTTTTCTGGTAGAATTCCTCTGCCTCTAGCCTTCATGTGGTATCAAAGCAAGTTCGATTATCAGAGCCAATTTTATCAAAGCAGTTTATCTGGGTAAATTTCAAAAATGGCAGCAAGCACAAGCTTGACAAACCCACAAATTCCACAGTTTAATGGGAAGAATTATGAGTACTGGTCAATTACCATGAAAGCACTATTTAGCTCACAAGACATATGGGATTTAGTAGAGAATGGATTTCTAGAGCCAGTAGATGCAGTAGCATACAATGCTTTAACACAAGCAGGCAAAGACTTATTAAAAGATACAAGGAAGAAAGACTCAAAGGCTTTATTTTATCTATTTCAAGTTGTACATGAGAGCATTTTTCCAAGGATTTCAGTAGAAACAAAGTCCAAACAAGCATGGGACATACTTCAAACAGCCTATCAAGGCATGGCAAAAGTTAAAAGCAAAGCTACAAATGCTGAGAAGAGATTTTGAAACAATATGTATGAAGGACAATGAATCTGTAGATTCATTCTACACCCAAGTCATTGGGGTGGTTAATCAAATTAGGTCTCATGGAGAGAATCTGGAAGATACCAAAATTGTTGAAAAGATTTTAAGGAGTTTGCCTACAAAATTTCTACCAGTTGTAGTTGCTATAGAGGAGACAGAATCTCTCACAGTTATCAGTTGATGAGTTGTATGCATCTCTAATTTCTCATGAACACAGGCTGAAGAGGTCAACAGATACATCACTGGAGCATGCTTTCAAAACTCAAGCTTCAGTCAGTCAAGGAAGAGGTAGAGGTAGATCAAGAGGAAGAAGAGAAACTCTTACAGAGGTGAAAGATACAATCTATCAAGTTCAAGTGGAAGAGGCAGCAATCAAGGCTCAAGCCAAAACCCAACACAGAATCAGTCACAAAATCAAAGGTATGATAAATCTCAAGTCCAATGTCACTACTATAAAAAATATGGGCATTATATGAATGAGTGTAGAAAGAAGCAGTATGATAATAATAGACAAAATGCAAATTTTTCAAGAGAAGGTCAAAATCAGAATTCAAATAAGAGCACAATATTTTTATCTTGTAATGTTGCTCAAGCAAATGAAAAAGATGTATGGTTTTTAGATTCAGGCTATAACAATCATATGACAGGGAATCTAGAAATATTTTCAAGTTTAGATAAGAATGTAAAGTTCGATGTTACATTGGGTAATGACAACAAAGTGTCAGTCAAGGGAAAAGGAGATGTCAATATTCTAACTAAATAGGGGGAGAAAAAGTATATTTCAAATGTATATTTTGTGCTTGGTCTGAAACATAACTTAATGAGTGTAGGGCAACTGGTTCAAAAAGGGTATAGAGTAACCTTCAAGAATGGTCTGTGCACAATTTTAGACAAATACCCAAGCAACCAGCTTATTGCAAAAGTCAAAATGACAAACAACATAATGTTTCCCTTAAAGATAAGGCTAGATTTGAATATAAATTATGCTCAAGCACAACACTTAATGAATTCACAAGTAGGTAGAGAAGAAACTACAACAGTAGTGCAGACAATCTTTCAAGCTGAGATAAAAGATGAAAATTGGTTATGGCACCTAAGATTTGGGCATCTCAACTTTGGAGGTTTAAATTTAATTCATAGGAAAGGCATGGTCAAGGGACTACCTTTAATGGAAAAACCAGAAAGGGTATGTGAAGGGTGCATTTTAGGAAAACAACATAGAGAATCATTTCCAGCAGGAAAGTCAACTAGAGCAAAAGCCCCTTTAGAAATTATACATTCAGATTTGTGTGGACCTATGCAAACACCTTCAATAGGTGGTAGTTTTTATTTTCTGAAATTCATTGATGATTATTCAAGAAAAAAATGGGTTTATTTTCTAAAGCACAAAAATGAAGTGTTTGATCTATTTCGTCAGTTCAAGAATTTGGTTGAAAAACAAAGTGGTTATTATATCAAAGTGTTGAGAACAGATAGAGGTGGTGAATATATTTCAAGAGAATTTTTTAATTTTTACAAAGATCATGGAATTCACAAGCAGTTCACAACTAGATACACACCTCACCAAAATGGAGTAGTTGAAAGGAAAAACAGAACAATCATGGAAATGGCTAGAAGCATGTTGAAAGCCAAACATTTGTCAAATAAATATTGGGCAGAAGCAATATCTTGTGTAGCCTATATAATGAATAGGTGTCCAACAAAAAGTGTCATGAATATGGTACCTGAAGAAGCATGGACAGGAAGAAAACACAGTGTTACTCACATGAGAGTATTTGAATGTGTAGCATATGCACATGTGCCTGATGAATTGAGAAGGAAGCTAGATAACAAAGGAGAAAAATGTATATTTGTTGGATACAGTGAAGAATCCAAAGCTTATAAGCTCTATAATCCAACAACAAAGAAAGTTATAATCAACAGAGATGTACAATTTGTAGAAGATGAAGCATGGGATGGAAGCATAGAGAAGACAGTCAATATTTCAGCTAGTATCACTACTACATTGAGGGGCTTTTTAAGACGATAATTTAAGACAAAATATTAATTTTGTCTTAAAAATATTTAAGTTATATTTATTTATTTATTTTGTCTTAACTTAAGACAATAGAAATTAAATATATTTAAGTTTTTTTATTTATTTTACATTATCTCAAATTAAGACAATATAAATTAAATATATTTAAATTTTATTTTTTATTTTACATTGTCTCAAATTAAGACAATAGAAATTAAATATATTTAAGTTTTATTTTTTATTTTACATTGTCTCAAATTAAGACAATAGAAATGAAATACATTTAAGTTTTATTTTTTATTTTACATTGTCTCTCACTATTTTTTTCTTTTGTCGTTCTTAGTCAAAAAAACGTAAGAAACACTCATTGCAAAGCCTACAGCTGTTCGATTTTGCCTTCCAAGAAATAAATAAATTTATTTATTTGGTATTTAGTGATAAAGAGAATTAATAAATTTATTTATTTGGCATTTCGTGATAAAGAGAATATGCCAATTATCAATGCTCTGTGTTATTTCTTTTAGTTTAATTTATTCTTAATAATTTTTAAAGTTAAAAAAATATTTTAGTAGTTATTAGAGTTTTTTTATTGTAGGTTTTAGTAAATTTATATTTATATTAAATATTTATATTTAAATTTTTTTAATATACATTTTAAATTAAATCACATAAAATTTATTAAAATTAAATCAAATCAAATCAAAATTATTTATATTTAAATTAGAAATTGATTTTTTACCTTTCATTTTATTTTTTAGTTTTTTAAGTTTAATCTTACTTGTAATTTTTAATATAAAAGTTAAAATTTTAGTTTTAACAATTTTAATACACTTTATTTTTAGTTTTACTATTTTATTTGAATTACAATTTTACTTTCAAATTAATGTTACTATTGTTTGCAATATATTAATTATATTTTTTAAGTACATTGTTTTAAATTTTAATTCTATTATTTAATTATTTATTCTCAATAAGTTTATTATTTAATATTTTTTTAAAATTATTTGTTTAAATGGATATTTTAATTTTGGATTTCCTTTATAGTATGATTTAACTTTGAAATTTATTTTACATATTTACTTATATTTATGAAATTACAAACTACAATTAAAAGTTATTAGAAATAATTTAATTTATAATTATTCATGTTATTAAATTTTAATTATTTTAAAATTATTTGTTTAAATGGATATTGTAATTTTGCATTTCCTTTATAGTATGATTTAACTTTGAAATTTATTTTACATATTTATTTATGCTTATGAAATTACAAATTATAATTAAAAGTTATTAGAAATAATTTAATTTATAATTATTCATTTTATTTTTATCCTAATTTATATAATAAAATAAATTTCAAACCTAAAATCTAAATTAAATGTTATTGAGAGAGAGGGAGACTAACTTTTGATTAGTTGATTCATGCCAACAATCCAAGGATTACATGTGTCCCTAGGGAGTTATGCTCAAGGTACCACATGTGTCATTTTATTAAGGATATGATAATTCACCTTTCAAACCTCTTTAGAGTACCCATTGCACACTTAAGGAAGATAGAGAAGATATAAAGAGGAAAAGGGAGAAAAAGAGAAAGAAAGGAAGAGAGAGAGAGAGAGAGAGGGGGGGCAAAGATAAAAATGGATGGATATAGATAGGGAGAAGGAGATACAAAAAGAGAAAAGAGAGAAAAAAAAAGATAGAGAAAGATAAACAGAGATCTATGGAGAGATAAAGAGGGAGACACAAAGCAGAGATAGAGATAGAGACAGAGGTAAAGACATACCAGAGGAAATAGGAGAGAGAGAGAGAGAGAGAGAGAGAGAGAGAATAAAGACATGATAGATATAAAGTACCATAGGGAGAGATAAAATAAAGAGATAGATAAAGAGAAATAGGAGACAAAGATATATAGAAGTAGAGAGAGGGGGAGATAAATAGGGACAATAAAGGAGTAAGGTAGAGAGATAGGGAGAGAGAGGAAGAGAGAACGTAAGAAAAATATAAAGAGAAATATGAGAGAGATACAAAGAGAGAAATTGAGAGATAATGAGAAACATAGAGATTGAGAGGGAGACATAGATAGAAAGAGTGTCTCTCGCTTTCTCTTCCCATCTTTATACATATATCTCCTCATCTCTACCTCTCTTTATATATAACTCCCTATCTCTATCTTTCTATCCTTCCAATGCTCCCTCTCTCATTCTCTCCCTCTTCCCTTTCCCCTCTCCTTCCATCTCTCTTTCTCTCTCTTCCCCCTCCATTTTTCCCACTACCTATCTCTCTATCTCTCCCTCTTTTGAGATCTCTATCTCTCCCTATCACTTCCTCTTTCTATATCTCTATTTTATCTCTATCCTCTCTCCATTGAATCTCTCCCTCTCTCCCTAAATATATCCCTTTGTCTCTATCTTCATATATATCTCTCTCTCACACACACATACAAACTCCATTTCTCCCTCCTTATCTTTATCTCTCTCTCCCCCTCTCTATTTATCTCTTCATCTCTTTATTACTTATCTTTATCACAAGTTATCTCTCACTCTTTCCTTCTCTACATATCCCTCTCTCTACCTCTCTATATATAACTTCTTATATATTTATCTTTCTATCTCTCCATCCCCATCTCATTGTCTCCCTCTTAATATCTCTATTTCTCCCTCTCCATCTCTCTCTCAACCCCTCTATCTTTCATAAGTTATATCTATCTCTATCTCTCCTTCTTTCTATCCCTATCTCTCCCTCTTTCTATCCCTGTCTCCCCCCCTCTATCTCTCTATTACTCCCTCTTCTATATCTCTTTACTTTTTTCTCCTCTCTCGATTTCACCTCCCTCTCCTTCTCTCTATCTCTCTCCATATATCTTTCTCTCTCTCTCTCTCTCTCTCTCTCACACACACACACACACACACACATACATACACACATTCCCTATTCCTCCCTCACTATTTCTAACAATCCAAGGATTACATGTGTCCCTAGGGAGTTCTGCTCAGGGTACCACATGTGTCATTTGATTAAGGATATGATAATTCACCTTTCAAACCGCTTTAGTGTACCCATTGCACACTTAAGGGATAGAGAATATATAAAGAGGAAAAGGGAGAAAAAGAGAAAGAAAGGAAGAGAGAGAGTGAGGGGGAGGCAAAGATAGAAATGGACATGGATATAGATAGGGAGAGGGAGATACAAAAAGAGAAAAGAGAGAAAAAAAGATAGAGAGAAAGATAAATAGAGATCTATGGAGAGGCAAAGAGGGAGACAAATAGATATAGAGAGATAGAAGAGAGATATAGAGATAGAGGTAGAGATATAGAGGAATAAATAGAGAGAGAGAGAGAGAATATAAGACATAGATAGATATAAAGTACCATAGGAGAGAGATAAAGAGATAGATAAAGAGGAAATAGGAGACAAAGATATAGGTAGAGAGAGGGGAGATAAATAGGGACAATAAAGGAGTAAGGTAGAGAGATAGGGAGAGAGAGAGGAATAGAGAACGTAAGAAAAATATATAGAGAAATATGAGAGATACAAAGAGATAAATTGAGAGATAATGAGAAACATAGAGATTGAGAGGGAGACATAGATAGAAGGAGTGTCTCTCTCTTTCTCTTCCCATCTTTATACATATATCTCCTCATCTCTACCTCTCTTTATATATAACTCCCTATCTCTATCTTTCTATCTTTCCAATTCTCCCTCTCTCATTCTCTCCCTCTTCCCTTTCCTCTCTCCTTCCATCTCTCTTTCTCTCTCTTCCCCCTCCATTTTTCCCACTACCTCTCTCTCTATCCCTCCCTCTTTTGATATCTCTCTCTCCCTATCAGTTCCTCTTTCTATATCTCTATTTTATCTCTATCCTCTCTCCATTTCTTTCCCTCTCTCCCTATATATATCCCTTTGTCTCTATCTTCATATATATATATATATATATATATATATCTCACACACACATACACACTCCATTTCTCCCTCCTTATCTTTATCTCTCTCTCCCCCTCTCTATTTATCTCTTTATTACTTATCTTTATCACAGGTTATCTCTCACTCTTTCCTTCTCTACATATCCCTCTCTCTACCTCTATATATATAAATTCTTATATATTTATCTTTCTATCTCTCCATCCCCCTCTCATTGTCTCCCTCTTAATATCTATATTTCTTCCTCTCCATCTCTCTCTCAACCCCTTTATCTTTCCTAAGTTATATCTATCTCTATCTCTCCTTCTTTTTTCTATCCCTATCTGCCCCCTCTCTTTCTATTACTCCCTATCTCTCTTTTTCTCCTCTCTATTTCTACTCCTCCCTCTCCTCTTCCCTCTCTATCTATTTATACAAATCTCCCTCTCTATCTCTCTCCATATATCTTTCTCACGCACACACACACACACACACACACACACACACACACACACACACACACACACACTCCCTATTCCTCCCTCACTATATCTAACAATCTAAGGATTACATGTGTCCCTAGGAAGTTATGCTCAGACACACATGTGTCATTTGATTAAGGATATGATAATTCACCTTTCAAACCTCTTTTGTGTACCCATTGCACACTTAAGGAAGATAGAGAAGATATAAAGAGGAAAAGGGAGAAAAAGAGAAAGAAAGGAAGAGAGAGAGAGGGGGGGTAAAGATAAAAATGGACATGGATATAGATAGGGAGAGGGAGATACAAAAAGAGAAAAGAGAGAAAAAAAGATAGAGAGAAAGATAAATAGAGATCTATGGAGAGATAAAGAGGGAGACAATAAGGTAGAGAGATAGGGAGAGAGAGGAAGAGAGAACGTAAGAAAAATATAAAGAGAAATATGAGAGAGATACAAAGAGAGAAATTTAGAGATAATGAGAAACATAGAGATTGAGAGGGAGACATAGATAGAAGGAGTGTCTCTCTCTTTCTCTACCTCCCTCTCCTTCCCTCTCTATCTATTTATACAAATCTCCCTCTCTATCTCTCTCCATATATCTTTCTCACACAAACACACACACACACACAC
>VDFB02014286.1:112203-133176 GCA_007258455.2 Sequoia sempervirens
AAGAAAAATATAAAGAGAAATATGAGAGAGATACAAAGAGAGAAATTTAGAGATAATGAGAAACATAGAGATTGAGAGGGAGACATAGATAGAAGGAGTGTCTCTCTCTTTCTCTACCTCCCTCTCCTTCCCTCTCTATCTATTTATACAAATCTCCCTCTCTATCTCTCTCCATATATCTTTCTCACGCACACACACACACACACACACACATACAGGTGCACACACTCCCTATTCCTCCCTCACTATATCTAACAATCCAAGGATTACATGTGTCCCTAGGGAGTTATGCTCATGGTACCACATGTGTCATTTGATTAAGGATACGATAATTCACCTTTCAAACCTCTTTAGTGTACCCATTGCACACTTAAGGAAGATAGAGAAGATATAAAGAGGAAAAGGGAGAAAAAGAGAAAGAAAGGTAGAGAGAGAGTGAGGGGGAGGCAAAGATAAAAATGGACATGGATATAGATAGGGAGAGGGAGATACAAAAAGAGAAAAGAGAGAAAAAAAGATAAAGAGAAAGATAAATAGAGATCTATGGAGAGGTAAAGAGGGAGACAAAGAGATATAGAGAGATAGAAAAGAGATAGAGATATAGAGATAGAGATAGAGATAGAGGTAGAGATATAGAGGAATAAATAGTGAGAGAGAGAGAGAGAAAGATAGAGATATAGAGAGAGAGAGAGAGAATATAAGAGACATAGATAGATATAAAGTACCATAGGGAGAGAAATAAAGAGATAGATAAAGAGAAATAGGAGACAAAGATATATAGAAGTAGAGAGAGGGGGAGATAAATAGGGACAATAAAGGAGTAAGGCAGAGAGATAGGGAGAGAGAGGAAGAGAGAACGTGAGAAAAATATATAGAGAAATATGAGAGAGATACAAAGAGAGAAATTGAGAGATAATGAGAAACATAGAGATTGAGAGGGAGACATAGATAAAAGGAGTGTCTCTCTCTTTCTCTTCCCATATTTATACATATATCTCCTCATCTCTACCTCTCTTTATATAAAACTCCCTATCTCTATCTTTCTATCCTTCCAATGCTCCCTCTCTCATTCTCTCCCTCTTTTGAGATCTCTCTCTCCCCATCACTTCCTCTTTCTATATCTCTATTTTATCTCTATCCTCTCTCCATTTCTCTCCCTCTCTCCCTATATTTATCCCTTTGTCTCTATCTTCATATCTCTTTCTCTCTCTCACACACACATACACACTCCATTTCTCCCTCCTTATCTTTATCTCTCTCTCCACCTCTCTATTTATATCTTTATTACTTATCTTTATCACAGGTTATCTCTCACTCTTTCCTTCTCTACATATCCCTCTCTCTACCTCTATATATATAAATTATTATATATTTATCTTTCTATCTCTCCATCCCCCTCTCATTGTCTCCCTCTTAATATCTCTATTTCTCCCTCTCCATCTCTCTCTCAACCCCTTTATCTTTCCTAAGTTATATCTATCTCTATCTCTCCTTCTTTCTATCACTATCTCCCCCCCTCTCTATTACTCCCTCTTCTATATCTCTTTACATTTTTCTCCTCTCTATTTCTCTACCTCCCTCTCCTTCCCTCTCTATCTATTTATACAAATATCCCTCTATCTCTCCATATATATTTCTCTCTCACACACACACACACACACACACACACACACACACACACACACACTCCCTATTCCTCCCTCACTATATATAACAATCCAAGGATTACATGTGTCCCTAGGGAGTTATGCTCGGGATACCACATGTGTCATTTGATTAAGGATATGATAATTCACTTCAAACCCTTTAGTGTACCATTGTACACTTAAGGAAGATAGAGAAGATATAAAGAGAAAAAGGAGAAAAGAGAAAGAAAGGGAGAGAGAGAGGGGGGGTAAAATAAAAATGGACATGGATATAGATAGGAGAGAATAAAAAAGAGAAAACAGAGAAAAAGATAGAGAGAAAGATAAATAGATATCTATGGAGAGATAAAGAGGGATACAATAAGGTAGAGAGATAGGGAGAGAGAGGAAGAGAGAACATAAGAAAAATATAAAGAGAAATATGAGAGAGATACAAAGAGAGAAATTTAGAGATAATGAGAAACATAGAGATTGAGAGGGAGACATAGATAGAAGGAGTGTCTCTCTCTTTCTCTACCTCCCTCTCCTTCCCTCTCTGTCTATTTATACAAATCTCCCTCTCTATCTCTCTCCATATATCTTTCTCATGCACACACACACACACACACACACTCACACATACTCCCTATTCCTCCCTCACTATATCTAACAATAAGGATTACATGTGTCCCTAGGGAGTTATGCTCGGGGTACCACATGTGTCATTTGATTAAGGATAACGATAATTCACCTTTCAAACCTCTTTAGTGTACCCATTGCACACTTAAGGAAGATAGAGAAGATATAAAGAGGAAAAGGGAGAAAAAGAGAAAGAAAGGAAGAGAGAGAGTGAGGGGGAGGACAAAGATAAAAATGGACATGGATATAGATAGGGAGAGGGAGATACAAAAAGAGAAAAGAGAGAAAAAAAGATAGAGAGAAAGATAAATAGAGATCTATGGAGAGGTAAAGAGGGAGACAAAGAGATATAGAGAGATAGAAGAGAGATATAGATATATAGATAGAGATAGAGGATATAGAGAGAGAGAGAGAGAGAGAGAGAGAGAGAGAGAGAATATAAGAGACATAGATAGATATAAAGTACCATAAGGAGAGAGATAAAGAGATAGATAAATAGAAATAGGAGACAAAGATATATAGAAGTAGAGAGAGGGGGAGATAAATAGGGATAATAAAGGAGTAAGGTAGAGAGATAGGGAGAGAGAGGAAGAGAGAACGTAAAAAAAATATATAGAGAAATATGAGAGAGATACAAAGAGAGAAATTGAGAGATAATGAGAAACATAGAGATTGAGAGGGAGACATAGATAGAAGGAGTGTCTCTCTCTTTCTCTTCCCATATTTATACATATATCTCCTCATCTCTACCTCTCTTTATATAAAACTCCCTATCTCTATCTTTCTATCCTTCCAATGCTCCCTCTCTCATTCTCTCCCTCTTTTGAGATCTCTCTCTCCCCATCACTTCCTCTTTCTATATCTCTATTTTATCTCTATCCTCTCTCCATTTCTCTCCCTCTCTCCCTATATATATCCCTTTGTCTCTATCTTCATATCTCTTTCTCTCTCACACACACACATACACACTCCATTTCTCCCTCCTTATCTTTATCTCTCTCCCCCCCTCTCTATTTATATCTTTATTACTTATCTTTATCACAGGTTATCTCTCACTCTTTCCTTCTCTACATATCCCTCTCCCTACCTCTATATATATAAATTATTATATATTTATCTTTCTATCTCTCCATCTCCCTCTCATTGTCTCCCTCTTAATATCTCTATTTCTCCCTCTCCATCTCTCTCTCAACCCCTTTATCTTTCCTAAGTTATATCTATCTCTATCTCTCCTTCTTTCTATCCCTATCTCCCCCCCCTCTCTATTACTCCCTCTTCTATATCTCTTTACATTTTTCTCCTCTCTATTTCTCTACCTCCCTCTCCTTCCCTCTCTATCTATTTATACAAATCTCCCTCTCTATCTCTCCATATGTATTTCACACACACACACACACACACACACACACACACACACACACACACACACACTCCCTATTCCTCCCTCACTATATATCTAACAATCCAAGGATTACATGTGTCCCTAGGGAGTTATGCCTGTGGTACCACATGTGTCATTTGATTAAGGATATGATAATTCACCTTTCAAACCTCTTTAGTGTACCCATTGCACACTTAAGGAAGATAGAGAAGATATAAAGAGGAAAAGGGAGAAAAAGAGAAAGAAAGGAAGAGAGAGAGAGAGAGGGGGGGTAAAGATAAAAATGGACATGGATATAGATTGGGAGAGGGAGATACAAAAAGAGAAAAGAGAGAGAAAAAGATAGAGAGAAAGATAAATAGAGATCTATGGAGAGATAAAGAGGGAAACAAAGAGATATAGAGAGATAGAAGAGATATAGAGAGATAGAGGTCTTATAGAGTCACAATCAAGAATACTAAGGATCCTACCAGATACTCCTGAAAATGTTGAAATTAGGAGAGAAATATCTAAGTAAATTGAGTTATGGGAGAGGACATTGTTGGGGAGTGCAGGGCTTACTTTAGATGAACAGGTATAATTATATGGAAATATTATCTTATTATTCTTTTCTAGTTCATATTTTACTTTTATCAATGCCATAACATGTTGACTAGTAAAATCAGTATTGATGATTACATGGTTGCTTTGTGATTCTAATTTGTGATTAAATGGTTGTTTGATGATCTCATTGTAAATACAGGAAATAAATGACAATGTGACTGATGTACCTATAGGGGCATCTAACTCAACTCCTATGACTACAAAAATATCCTCGGTGACCACAAAAGGAATGCAAGAAGTTACAATCTTGCTCACCTCAGAAGGAAATGTCTTGAAGGATGAAATGGGGTTGAAATTCTTTCACTTCATTTTTCGTCGTGCAGAACATTTATTTGGCAATACCATTCAAATGGATTGGAGGAAGCAAGCCAATGCTAAGAAAGATGAACTATTTAAGGATGTCATAGTAGCATTTGGAAATCCTGGTTTTAATAAGGAATTTATTTTAGATATTGCTCGGAAATACATTCACTCTAAACGAGACAATCTAAGGTCAAAGCTAACAAAAGACTTAAGATATCCACGTCCAGCTTGGATCACAGACCAAGTGACATAGGATGAGCTTATGAAAGATGCCAAATTTAAGAGGAAGGCCCACAATAATCCAAACTATAGGCCATCTGCACGACCAGGATCTAAAAGACGCCTTCGAGATACAACAAAAGCAACCCAAGCAAGGGTGTCAAGTATTGGATCTCATAAATTAGGATCTGGTGGGTACAATAACATTTGTGGTGGCTTGGTAAGTCAATATTTTCATCTATTGTATTCTTTATTTCATAAAAAATTCATGATTAACTTGTGAGTTAATTGTATCTTATGAGTCATTATACCTTATAAATTTGGTTATAATTGTTTATGTAGGTTCACCAATTTCAAAAGGAAGCTTCAGAGGACCTCCTAAAATATGCTTTACTACATGGTTCCAAAGGCCTTCGACAACATATGCTAGATCAAGGGGAGAAATTAGTCACTAGTCATGAATCTGAGGTAAGTTCTTTGCATGATGGGATATAATAAAATTTCATATTTTGCTTTCATTTCCATTGCAAAACAAATGATATAGACATTGAAATAGATAGATACACCTAGAATTATAATAGTTTCTTTTTTGCATAGAGAAATGAAATAAGCAAAGCTAAAACTGTGATTTGATATGTTATTTTAATGAGTTAAATTTTGTTGTGTATAGGAAGCCCAACAATCCAACTCATCAGGTAGTGAGCATGAAGAGGAGCTAGAGGAACATGAGGAGCAAGTGGGAGAAGAGAATAATGAGGAGGGTGTCCAATGTGATGAACAATTGACACCCACAATTAGAATAGTGCCTCGTATTAGTATAGTTCCTCGTAGAAAGAGGACATAAAGGAAGAGGATGGATAGAAACAAATTAACAAAAGACATGTTTGCTTCTTATGTTTGAGTCTATTGTTGTCTAATCATGTGGGATTGATCGTGGATAAGAAAACAATAGAATATATAGATTAGAATGCTTTTTTTAGCTCTTAGGACTTATTGGAAGAAAATAAGAACTTAACAAAATGATTTTTTGCAAGATATTTTATGTTCCTTACATCGATTATTGCAAGCAACTTGCCTAGTTTTCATTCAAACGAAAAAAGTTCCCTAGTTTTATACAATACATTGTTCATTGCCTACTTTATATATATATAATGTATATAGTGTTTCATGTACAATTCATTTTGTGAAGTCTAATCGCTGCTACAAGAGAAAAGTTCAAAGTACTTTCTATAGTTTAAGGATTTTCCTTAAACTACTCACCTCCAAAAGAGGACATTGTTATTCAAAGTAATGCACCTAGTGACATCTACATACTGGTATCAAGGGAAAGAGGTAAGTAGATTGTTTATAACTCTAAATTTGTTACATCCTTGTGGTTCTCTTTATTGTCTCTTTATCTACTTTACAAGTTAGCATGCGTAATTAGATAATCCAGAAACTCTACTCAAACTGATTTATGTTTGTTTTGTTTTGTAGGATGAGATTGCTTCTAGGAAGGAATGGAAATGAAGAGGTAACATTAATCAGCTCTTGTTTGATATTTCCTAATTATTTCATTATTTGGTGGTGTGACTATGAATACACAAGTAATTCAATTATCAGAATGGTGAATCTAAAGAACCTTTCAAAATTTTCACATTTGTTTTCATGTCTGTTCTATCACCAACTAGCTTATGATTGGGATAATTAGTAATCCCACAGCGCAGATTATTAGAACCTTAACAATTTTGAACGTTAGTCTAGCACCACAAATGGCTGTATTTTCTTCTATGGGTCCCAACATTATCACTCCAGGCATCATCAAGGTGAGTTACTATGATCATCACTTCCAGATCATGAGATTCATTCTAAATTGTAGTCTAATTTGTCTATTCTCGTGACAGCAAATCATTCCATTCTATAAACAAGTTGGCTTGGGAAAATTCAAAATTCCCTTGAATATACTTGAAGGATTTTGACAAAAAATTTACACACAAAACCTCCTTCAAGAATTGTGGAATAGGTCTACAATCAACATATATATACTAATATCTTGTACTTGAAATCCTACCCTTTTTTAATGTGGGGCAGAGAAAAATAGCTTGACTGAAAATTGTGCACTGTCACATAATATAAAACACTATTATCGAGCTCTTTTGGACTTTAAGACTACCCCCTTAGGTGACTGTCACATGCATTTGACTAAACAATGTACCATAAAACCCTATGTTGCATAGTCATATGCACTATATTCAGTCACATTTAACCCTGCACAAGCTACACACATTACAAAGGCTTTAAACAGGGTTTGTAACTATGCATCAAATTCATTCATGAGATTACTATCCTTGCCACTGCATAGGTGTACTAGATAACAAGTCAATGTCTCTCAAAGAATGTTGCCCCTGTCTCACACATATGCATTTAAATAATGGCTACTGTCTCTTGGTGACCCTTGCATCCAAACTTTCATTTGGAATGCTCCTTGAAACCTTTTAGACTGTGACTCTCAAATGTTGTTCAGGGTTTTAGCTTGAACCTTGCCCACATGTGAGACTGCTGCTTTTTTTAAACCCTTGTCAAGTATCAATAATATTGTTCCAAGGATCATACTTTCAATGTGGAAACAAATTCATACACCTGATCATGCTTTGATTCAATTCATTTGGTTATCATATGAATCTTCTTCGATGTATATGCTAATAGGGCAATAGGTGGATTGTGACTGTGATGAAAAAGTGAAATCTGCCCTGCAATACCTTATTGATTGTCCATGCCAACATTAGCTCCATTATACATTGCATGATAGGAATTCCACCTCCATTTATAAGTCACATTTTCCCCACTAACTGAAATAGAGCCATAAAGATGTGACTCTGCAATCAAAAAATGATCTTGTTACTTTATGGCTTCATGATCTAGAAGTTAAAAACTTCTGCCCAAAGGATGTACAATATTGATTGTTCACTGACAACTTAAAATAACAAACACACTTTTACATCATCTGACCTCTCTGCACAATGTGTACATCAATTAAAATAAAGCACACTACTGAAAGAAATCAATGAAGATCAGAACACATCCATGGCTAAGATCAAATCTAACGCTAAAATAATTTTCAGCTCAAAGCTTGACATTGACAGGGACGTGGAGATTCCTTGGCTTTTATATCATGTAGTTGTATTTAATTTTTCTTTGCCTTTTGCATGTATGATTGATATTGCTTGTCAGCTGACTTTTGTATTTTGTTTTGGCTCATTCTATGCTCTACTTATATTACATTTGTATTCTGTTTTGGCTGATTTTGCATGTATGGTTGATATTACTCTTTCTAATGAATTTGTGGCAGAAACTCTTATGTTTCTTCTCTTTGCAGGCCATGAAACTATCTCCCTCTCCATGGAAATGAGTATCATGTTTCTTACAGAGTGTCATTGGGCAATGAAACAACTCCAAGTGAGTACTATTAGTAAGTATTTTTGGAACTTATTATATTTTGTTTACTTCCTTCCCTTGGGATTTAATGAATCATGTGCAGTAGGTATTGATGCAAAAAGGACTCCCCTCCCTCTACTCAAGAACCATTCACAAATTCAAAACCAAACAGATAATTACTGTCTTAATTCACTAAGATAAAGATTGCAAACAAATTTGATTTTATTTGATTCAATTTCAATTACAATCACAAGGCTTTTCATGGCCTCATCATTCCACACTCTATTTTCTAATTTTATATTAGGAAATCATTCTGCAACCTCTTCTCTTCCTTACAACTTTGTCTGTCACCACATATCCAATGTCTTTTTTTCTTTCAAATTTTAGGTTTTTATTGTTTCCATTGGTAGGCCTGGTGATTGCTAGCCTGAAGAGTCACTTGTAGATGAACTGCGAAGAGGTTTCTTGAAGCTAATCAATCTTTTCATGATAATTCCTCATCATACTACTTCATTGCAAAATTAATTTTTTCACTCCCATTCATCCTTGAGAACTAAAATATAAGCTAACACCTTGGTCGAAGAGATATATTTGTTTCTTCATTTGGCTGCTTTTACCAGTCCTTTAAAGTTAGGAACTCCAACTTTGCACCTCAACTCTTGGACATGGGCTTGTGAAGACCCAAGGCAAGAGCAAGGATGATGTCACTGGCCGGCCCCCCTAATCTCAAGTTCATGCTTTGGGGGTGAATGACCTATGGTGAGGTTTGAGGTCTAACTTTGACTACCAATGAGAGGTCTCATATGTAAGTTTATCAATTAAGGGGTGTTTCTTATAATTCATGTTGAAATACTTCAAATATTGAATTGTTTTCCCACTTTCCTATTTTGTCTTTTTAGTCATTTATTTCTGCTATCTATATATATCTGTCATAGGATTTGTTTCCTTGAAGAGCATTAAATATATTTTTATGTCTAATATGACACATACTTTTCTGTTTCATTGTTTTAAACAGTTGAATGAATGGAACTCCTCTTGACTGGAAATAAATTTGTTACACTATAAAATTGAAATTTGATCATTTCATCCTATAGAAAGGCCTTTATGCTTTTAGGCATTGGGGACAAAAGGAGTTCTTAGTATTAAGTCTGAGATACCCTACATTTTCTCATTGCATGTTTTACTTGTTGATTCCTGCAGGTAATTCATGGTTTGGTGGACAAAATTATGGAAGTTGTCGGTGTACTGTTTGTTTCAGTTGGAGATAATTTAGGCTATTATATAAGGCCATCTCATGTAAGATTCAAATGGTTTTTTTTAATTAGTATAGGGGAAAAAGGATAATGAACTTTCTTTGAATATTCTAGTAGTCATATCTAGCATAAACACTTTACTAAAATTTATAAATAACATTGCTCTGATGTTTTCTGATTGCAGGAGCTAGAGTTTTTCCTTAGTAGACAAGCAAATATTATGTTTAAAGGGAAGAGCATTGGGGCATTTGGAATTGTGCATCCTGAGGTAGTACAATATGCTGGCATTTTTTAATGTTAGAATGTTAATCTGTTGATTGTTAATAATTATAGTATAAATTATCTAAAGGTTTTCTTACATTTGCTTTCAATTTGAAGAGCAAGAAGAATGTGTTATTAGCATGCAAATTTTATTTGGAATCAATTCCAGCATTTGAACTCTAATCTAGGTAAGGGTGCTTAAGTTTGAACTTGTTTGAACCATTAGAGATTAATGTAGTCTAATCTACTCATTTTATGAAGAATCTATCTTTATGATTACTCCAAGTGGACCAATGGTGATTTTAACTATTTATACAAATCTAGTGAATGAGTCAAAAACACCCAAAGAATTATGGGCTAAGATCTAGAAGCATCAAATTTAACTCAAGACAAGTGTGAGTTGTTACTCCAACGTATGTCAAAAGAGTATTCAACCATGTTAAAGTTTCCCTTGTGAACCCAATCTATAATGGTGAGTTATACCTCATCCATTTCCAAACTTAGGTCATATTAAGAGGTGATTGGGGTCATAGATAGAGAAAAGACCAAACAGTCCTCCTTGAATTTGAATGGTGACCCAAAGATAGTAGTTTCTAAGGTCAACACTAGTTTTGGCACTACTATGGCTGTCCTCTCTTTCCAGTCCATTATTTTGTGTCTTTTTCTTAAAGTGGGAGATGGCTGTAACTTCCAGTTCTTGGTACTTCTTCTCACAGCTATTTTCTTGTATTGTACTCCTTGTTATGCTAAAACTATCACAGCTTCTAAACTGTTCTTCATTACACTAAATTTCATAGAGATTTTCCTTGTCCGTTTAGTTTTTTTCTGTGATTGATTTACCTTAGCATCATAATTGAAATTGGCTTACCTGAGAGTTTTGGTTGTTCTGTGTGTTGGTTGTGTCTAAGCAGAATTTTATTGTTTATAATTTATAAAGTTAGAATTTCATGTATCTATCAGATCTTTTGGTTTCTAGAGTTTTATACTTCAATTGGGATATTGGAGGTCATCAACCAGATTTTGATTTGGAAATTTAGAAGTCAATTTCCATAATTTAGATTTCCAATGTACTTCAAAATATTGTTTTCTACAGGAATTCGGTGAAATATATGAAGCTGAAGAAACTTTGGAACTGGCTTTGGAATAGTTTGAGTGAGTTGCAGGGCTCTATCAAGGTGAAGAAGTTACTAGTACGGCTAACCAATGCCAACTTAAAATTGCACAGTTTGCAGCCCAGCTTGAGCAGTAAGTTATATGAAAGAAAATATTTGTGAAAGTTTTTTGGGATCACATATTTTCACTTTTGGGCTATCAAATGACTAGTGTAGTGGTTGCTTATAATTGGATATTTTTTTGGGGTTTGATTTGCAGATTTATTATTTTCAGTTAATGTGTAGAGACTTGTGGATTTGTGGTTCTTTAAATGAATAATGCAAATGGATTTACTTGTTAAATCTAATATTGTTTGCTTGCAGGAAAATTTTGCTTTCACCGTATTGATTATCTTAAAGGAAGAATTCAACTCTCTCCAAAATCATATCAAAATCTTGAAAGGTTGTGTTATGCTCAAAGACGATTTGGAAATCTTGTCGTTCATCAATAACAAAGTACATGATTTAGTGGATTGTTACAATGAAAAGTTATCAGCCTTTGAGAGGACCATACATAAGCATGCAAGAAGAAAGTTCCGTTCTGAAGCAAAATTGTCAAGTCCAGACAATTGAGTCAACTCTTTGTCAAGCTACCTTGCCATGCTCGAAAGAGTTATGCTGGTAGTTGGGTATATTCCAATGGCTTTTAGGAAAATATTAACATTTTCTCTTTCCTAGAAATGAATCATTTGTGTATGTCATGTTATGACGTACGTGTTGCTCATGATTGTATGAACAAGTTTATAAACTATAAATAAAAAAATACTTATTGGCATTTACTTTATGAATTTGGATTAGGATGCATTATTTTCTTTGTTTTTTATGAACATTATGCTTTGTGTATTCAACAACTGTTCATTGTTCCAACTTCAAAATCATTGATAATTTCTATTATAATTTTCCATCGCATTTGAAAAATAAAAAATAAAAACTCCAACAAATAGGAGGATGACGAGAATTTGAAAACATTGAATTGTTTATTTTTTTAATACATTTTTACATATTGTCTCTAAAGAAACAATTTTTACATATTGTCTCTGTAGAGACAATATGTCTTTAATCCCAACTATTGTCTTTAAAGAGACAAAAGTGAAATTGTCTCTAAAGAGACAAACATGAAATTGTCTCTAAAGAGACAAAAATACTTCTATGTCATATTGTCTTTATAGAGACAATTTCATATTATCTTTAAAGAGACAAAAATACTTCTATGTCATATTGTCTTTATAGAGACAATTTTATATTGTCTTTATAGAGACACCCCCTTAAAGACAATACTTGAGACAATAAACAATTTTTTTTTGTCTCAAGTTAAGACAATTTACTCAAAAATTGTCTAAAAAATTGTCTTAAACCCCCCTTCTATGTAGTAGTGTATACCTCAAGAGGAAAATGAAGTTTCAACATCAACAAATATTCCAGCTATTGTGACTCCTACCACTCCCATTCAAGCTCAAAAAAGTAGTCCACAAGTGACACCAGCATCGACTGTAAGAACAACCTCAACCATTCAAGGAAGCAGTCCAACAAGAGGACAACAAACTTCATCTACAACAGGACCATCGGGTCCACATTCCACAAGTTCAAGTGATATGTCAAATCATACATTGGCAAGTCTGAGAAGACAGAAAATCAGAAGCATAAGAAATATATATGAGCAAAATGAAGGTGAGAATAATTCAGATTAGATTTCTCTTTCTGCATTTTATTCTCAAATAGAAGATCCAGTTCATTTTGAAGATGCAGTCAAAGATGATAAATGGGTAAGTGCTATGGATGAAGAAATTGAAGCAATTGAAAAGAATCAGACATGGGATCTAGTCAGTCTTCCAAAAAACAAAGATGTCATTGGAGTGAAATGGATTTATAAAACCAAATTGAATGAAAAATATGAAGTTCAGAAGCTTAAAGCAAGATTGGTTGTAAAGGGCTATTCACAACAGCCTGGAATTGATTACAATGAGACATTTGCACCTATAGCACGATTGGATACTATAAGGATGATTTTAGCTTTAGCAGCTCAGAATAAGTGGTCTGTATCTCAAATGGATGTAAAGTCAACTTTTTTAAATGGTTATTTAGAGGAAGAAGTTTATGTGGATCAACCACCTGGGTATGAAATTCTGGGTCAAGAAGACAAAATTTACAAATTGAAAAAGGAACTGTATGGATTGAAGCAAGCCCCAAGAGCTTGGTATAGCAGAATAGGCAGTTATCTTTTGTTGAATGGATTTAATAGATGTAGTAGTGAGCCCACACTGTATACAAAAATGAATGAAGAAGGTGAAATACTGATAGTATGCTTATATGTTGATGATTTAATTTTCACTGGCAATTTGTCAATTGATCTGTTCAAGGAAGACATGAAGAAAGAATTTGAAATGAAAGACTTAGGTCTGATGAAGTATTTTTTGGGCATTGAAGTGAATCAAAATGAAAATGGTATTTTTATTTCACAGTCAAAATATGCAAATGACATTTTGAAAAAGTTTAATATGATGAAGTGCAAACTATCACCAACACCTACAGTGACAAGTCTAAAACTAAGCAAAGATGATAGAGGGTCTAATGTTGATCCAACTTTGTTTAAGAGGCTTGTTAGAAGTCTCATGTATCTCACAGCCACAAGGCCAGACATTATGTATGGAGTAAGTTTGATTTCCAGGTTTATGGAAACACCAAAAGACACCCATTGGAAAGCTGAGAAGAGAATTTTAAGGTATGTAAGTGGAACAAGAAATTTTGGCATTAAGTATTCAAGCTCAAATGAGTTCAAACTCATAGGATACATAGACAGTGACTGTGCTGACAGCATTGATGATAGAAAAAGCACGTCTGGTTATGTATTTAATTTTGGGACTGGAGTTTTCTCATGGTCTTCAAAGAAGCAGCCAATAGTCTATCTTTCATCAGCTGAAGCAGAATATGTGGCAGCCACAAGTGCAGCATGCCAGGCAGTCTAGATGAGAAGAATTTTGAAAGAATTGCAAAATGAACAAAATGAGGCAACAAAAATTTACTGTGATAACAATTCAGCCATAGCTCTCTCAAAAAATCCAGTCTTCCATAAGAGAAGCAAGCATATTGATACCAGGTATCACTTCATCAGGGAATTAATTAACAATGGTGACATATTTTTAGAGTTTTGCAGATCAGAAGAGCAAAGTGCAGATATTTTCACAAAGGCACTGGGAAGAGATAATTTCATTGTTCAAAGAAATAGATTGGGCATGGTGGACAGTGCAGTTATGTTTAAGGGGAGTGTTGGAATGTAAACCTAACTGCTGCTGTCACCACCGGCCACTGCCCGCGATATCACAATAAATAATGGTACCATTGCTTGATACCGCGGGAGACCCCCGTAGCATTTTGGTTTATCTTCACCGCCAGCCTTTATCCGCGCTGTCATCAAACCGTTGCCCGCGATATCACAATATGGGTAGTTACCCATTGCAATACCGCGGGGAACCTTTTTCCATGCTGCCTCTGCCAAGATATTTCGTAGTATGGGAAATTTGATATTTAAGTTTTAATATTAATGTAAAGGACACTTTATTTAATACGTTTTGTTCAGGAAAAGTTAGTTAGGTAATTTGTAATAAATTTTATTTTGTGCCCTCCCTTCCGTGAATTTTTTCACGTGACTTTTAACTTTTTCCTATATTTGTATATGTAATAACCTTTGTTTTTTATTGTGAATGTGAGCATACAAAAAATTAATGAGCAGCAGCTCTATGTTGAATATTTTTCAATGTTTTAATTTTTCTGGTAGAATTCCTCTGCCTCTGGCCTTCAAGGAAGGCTCTGTAAACCTGAACAACGATCCATGGACAAATACTAGAGTTGTGCCAAGTCGCCTATTGTGTTGGGAAGATTACTCAGCCAAGTACATCTTGTCAAGAAAAGCACTAGTAGTTGAGCTAAATTACCTAGTGTGCTTGGAAGGCTTCTTAAGCTTGTACAGTCTTTCAAACGCAAGATTTCTAGCTGCATCAGGTTGCCCATAGTATCAGGAAGGCTTGTTAAACTGGTACAACCGTACAAATATAGCTCCTTCAATTGTGACAAGTTACCAAGTGTGTTTGGAAGTGTTGTCAGAGCTACACAATCCTGCAGGTACAAGCTTTGGAGGTTCACCAAGCAGTCAAGTGTGTTTGGAATTCTCGTGAGACTTGCACACTGCTCTAGATTTAAAATCTTGACCTGGGACCAATTGCTATCCATCTGGAATCTGTTTCTCAATGCTAACCATGTATCACTTACAAATTCACAATTTCTAATTTTCATCCATAAAAAATTCGGAGCTAACATTCTAATGTTGCTCACTATTGTATTTTGCGCAACTAGGTAGCGTAGGGAAGGCATTCTATGCAAGCTAACGGGAACTTTTCCATTCTCTCCTGTGTAAACAAGCATAGTCACTCCCGCTGCTCTGTCTCTTCTCAGAGCTCTGTGTGGAAGCCATAGTCTGCTATTATTATCAACCTGTTTTTGAATTATTCTTCCCTTTCCCCGCAAAAGGTCATGCATATTGAGGAGACCTTGAAGTTTATCGTCGTTTATAAGCATTTTCAGCAAAAGGTTCTTGATGGCTGTTTGAACTTTGTTTGGGTATAAAACTTCCCAGAAAGTAACAGCGTCACTTTTACTTTCACCAGCAAAGCAACAAGCTATATCCAGAAATATTTCCTTCTCAACATGGCTAAGTCCATCATAACTGATTCGAAGGATTCTGATTATTTCTTGATTTTCCCTAATGTTATCGAAAGCTTCTTCCCAACATTGGATATCGTTGGGCTCCTTCTTATCAAGCAAATGTGCTCCAATTACTTCTAATGAAAGAGGATGCCCCCGGCAGGCTCTTGCAATTCTTGTAGAAAGCTCTTGATAGGTGGTCTCCGGGAACTCCCTCGAGAAAGCATGCCAACTAAACAACTGAAGAGCTTCATCCTCCCCTAGCCCACCCATTTGAAGAACTGAATCAACCTTAGCAAGATTGAGTATGTGTCGGTCTCGGGATGTAATAATGATTCTACTACCAGGCCCAAACCAATCCCCATTCACAGCATCCAAGTGGATGTCATCATTCACATCGTCCAATATGACAAGGGCACAAACTCCTCGCAATCGGTTACCCATCAGAGCTTTTCCCTCAGCAACACTTGAAACTTCTCCGCGGTAATTTACCAGTCTTCTTACAATTGCCCGTTGCAAGTCCACAAGGTTAGTATTTTTCTGTGCAAAGCAATAAGCATCAAACCTAGCATAAATTCTATCATAAATTATATTGTAAACAGCCTTAGCCAAGGTAGTTTTTCTGACGTCTCCTATCCCGCTGACTCCCACTCTCACTGTGTTAAGCCACGAACTCAGATCTAATCTATTGAGTAGGTCACACATATATGTTCGAAATCCCACAAGATGCACAGGGACGTCCAGCGGAGTATTCTTTAAGGTATTCTATACGTCTTTTACAACTCTTTTTACTAGTCTTCCTTCGTACCTGCAAATCACTTTCCATATATTACACATTGTGATGCAAATTTAAAGTTGTAACTAAATATAAGGTACATTAAAAGCTCACCCGCAACATGTGAAGGACACTACATACAATAAGGTATATTGGGGTTCTTGAAGGCTTTCCAAAAATATATGGAAGAAAGGGATTATATTTCCGGTAAGAAAATATATTCAATATATAAATTTGGTAGAGATCACATCTTTATGGAAACAATAGATCCAAGGGTATCTTGGATGCGACAGCTACCTTATAAAATAATCGATGATTTGGTACTGGTAGATGTTATGTTATAGGGCACTAATAGCTCTCCCTAAGGATCCAAATGTAGAAAGATTCGGTACAACTGATAATTTATGGATAAAAATCATAAATAGGAGGTCACAAAGCACCTAAAAGAGAATAAAGAAAAGTTGCATATAAAGTGGGGATATCAAAGGATACTATTCCACCAAAGATCACAGAAAATTTAGACTCACCACCCTAACTAGAAATCAAAGGAACATGACAAATGTGAGACTGTAAGCATGATCTGAAATCCAAGTCTCTAGAGTTTGAGATAAGAGACTCTCAATTGAAATAAGAGTTAGAAAAGCAATTACCTCAAATTACCACGAGGAGGAAATTACATATTCCATCACCAGAAACGAGGAAACTGCATATTCTATCACTAGAAATAAAATTAAAACTAGTTAAATCATTTTGGGGAAAACAGAGTAGCTAGGTGTCGAACTAATGAGGTCAATTGTCATGAGTTAAAAGACAACAAGAGTAATTTGATTGAAGGAATTAATAGGAGGATAAGAACTAACAATAATGGGTTGCAGTAACTACATTCAAAATTGAGAAAATTTGTGTTTGAAAAAAGACCTAAAAAAATAGCAAATCAAACAAAGATGAGATTCGCATGACTCAGATAGACCAAGGAATGACATGGTCACATGCCCTGGAGTAAATGAAACCAGCCTACCAAGAATAATTTGTGGAATTCCAGGAACCTAGAAAGACATGGTCGGTTTACCAAGGAAAAATCTTGATGTTATAAGACCATGTTCCTTTATTGCAGACAATATCGATGATAAACTAATGATGGTTTAAAAAGGGCTAATTTTCTGGTAGCCTCACCAATGAAAATATTGATGTTAAAAGACCATGTTCTTTTATTGAAGACAATATCGATAACAAATTAATGATGGTGAAAAATGAGCTTATTCCCTGGTAGCCTCACCAAGGAAAAAAAAATGATGTTATAAGACCATGTTTTTTTATTACACACAATATCAATAAAAAATTAATGATGACAAAAAATAGGCTTATTTTCTGACAGCCTTACCAAAGAAAAATATTGATATTATAAGACCACGTTCCTTTATTGCAGACAATATCAATAGTAAATTAATGATGGCAAAAAATAGGCTTATTTTCTGTAGCCTGGATAGGATTACATTCGTTGATCTACTTTGATTATATTTTTCTATTTATCAAAGAGATGTAATGGTATGAAGTAGGAAGATCAGGCTAATTTTGAGGGATTTAGTAAGCAAACAGTTTGTACCCTAAACAAATGGCTAATACAACAACGGGACCTCTAAAAGTAGTTCTCTTTTGGTTTTTGCCGTGGGTTAATTGAAACAAAGCATGCAATTTACTTACCCGAGTTCTTCCGCCCTTGTCCAACCAGAACGAGAAGAGATTTGATGAAGAGCATTCTTCCATTCCTCGATAGTATTCTCATCCTGCCGATCTAAATGTATGCAATGTTTTTGGAATGCCTCGGCGAATGGACCTCCCTTTCTTTGAGTGTAGCGAACATCACAGGGCTCCACATCATAAAACAGAGGAATGATGAAGCCATTGGATCTACACATCTAGACAGCCTCCTTCAGACACCAAGTTGATTCTGAATAGTGTTTGGAAGATATAGGGATCAGAATATCACTCGTTTCAATGGCTGCTTGCAAGCTGGAATCGATGTATTTGCCCTTTTCCAGTTCTTCGCTGTCGAGGAAAACCCTGAGTCCGGCTCCACACAGAGATTCGTAAACATGGTCGACAAAAGTTTTTCTCACATCATCTCCGCGAAAGCTGAGAAACACATTAAATTTGTTATTGACGTCGAAGGGGATTTTGGTGGCGGGAGGCTGATAGTGATGAAACTTCTCATTGACATTGAAGAGAATTTTGGTGGTGGGAGGCTGATACTGAATAGAAATCTCCATTACTTGTTCTGCACAAGTTTGAAGGGCTTAACAGTATGATCTTAAAGTGTAGATAAGCAGGCACAAAACCGATCGGGGGTAGCAAAACAGAGTCGAATGCAGTAAATGGCAGAGAGTGGAACTACCGAGTTTGAACTCTTAGAATTTCTTAGAAACTACCGACTTTGAACACTTCCAAGTCGGTGAGATAAACAAAGTCGAATGCAGTCAAACAAAAAGTGGAATTTTCTTGTGAACCTAGAGAATTTCTTAGAAACCGAGTGGAGTTTGACCAGCTCAAAGTAGGTGTACTTTTCGGCCGTAAATTACTTCGATTTCTTTATGTTTAAAATGAAATTGAAGGTTATCTATTTCATCAAATTTATTTGAAATTGAAATTTGGTATAAAAATTATCTTTAATAAATTATTTATAAGTCAAATCTTCTCATCAATATTGAACACTTATTTTAATAACTCAAAACATCTACTTCTATATTCAAAGCATTAGCCATGGCATATATACATGAATGTTCTTGTGATTTACAAGAATGGGTCATGTGACTTACCAATTTTTCAAAGTAATTTTCTTAAGATAAGCCAAAATGGTCCTATATGTACTAATGAAATATGTTGCTCCACTAGTTCTATCCATTCAAACAATATATAAGTCATGCAAACTTAAATTTCATGTCTGAAAACAAAGGAAAGGAAAGAAAATGATATAAAAGATTACAAATAACTTTCCTAAGAAAATTATATGTGCTAACTGAGATTCAACCTTGCCCAAAGAATATCTCACACTCCTATCAACGATAGATTACATATAACTTTCCTAAGAAAATTATATGTGCTAAATGAGATTCATATCATCATTTTGTTCATGTTTTTGTGGGCAACTATAATATAATGTAAGGAATGGAGAAGACCATAGAAACTACTAACCACATGGTAGAATGCAAATGCAATACAAGCAATTGCAACTATTTTAATGCCTACTCTCATTATATCTACATACAAAAAAAGATGCAATGATCTTCATTACTTAATTTCTAAATTCTCTAAATGAGTGAAAAGGCTTTTCTTGATTTTGCAAGAATTATTTTATCTTGCCCCAATTCATAGATCTTAGAAACATATTTCTATTGACACCTTCCATCAACATGCCAAAAGATTGCTATCACATTAATATGAACTTATAGTTCTTGTATAAGACAAGTGTTGAAGGAAATTATGTTACTTAGGACTTACAAAATACATATAATAGAGATTGCACAAGAAAAACAATAATACATTAGGGGAGAGAGGGCAATAATTGGGAAAGTTCCTATTGTTGGAGAGAAGTAGCATGTGTCACGAAAATGAAGGAAATGCCATAATAAGTAAAGATTTATAGGTAATGGTTAATATTTATGTACATATTTATTATTTAATTATATATCTAGTTTATGTATTAATATATCATTATATTTATTATTAGATTATACTTTATGTAATATTGTATTAAATATATAATAATGTATACACATATTAATCACGTCAAAGACATTCCCTATATGAGACAAAGCAATCCAATTTCAACAACAACCACCAATATTAACTCAAAACAGTGTGCAAGATCATTAAATAATCCTCATAGCACATATGTTATTTGATGACATGGGAAAGTATTTGATGAAACATAGAATAGGTGCATTTAGACCAAACAACATAGTCAATGATGACAATTAAAGACTCATTATGTCCATAACTTAAATACATCCTCATAGCACATTTTTTATTTAATGGCATTGAATATATTTTATGAAAATTAGAATAGGAACTTTTAGATCAAACAACATGGTCAATGATGATAAAGAAATACCCACTATGTCAATTGATAAAGCATTAAAATATGAAATAGGGAATACAATATTCAAATAAATAGATTCTTAGTTTGTTTCTTAAGGTTCATGTTCCATGTGAGCAATATTATAGAGGATTGCATTACAAACCATGAGTGAGATTTTCACACAAAAAATTTTACCCTATGCAAGTTTACATTTGACATATAACTGATTCTTAAGGATAAGCCAAAGGATTTATGACTAATCAAAGAGAGCCCAAGAACACAAAATTAAAGATCAACAAAAGGGATCTTGGCTAAATGATGAGAAAGGGAAATAAATAATTAATCCAATAGTGAAGCATATTCTTGAGGAAGGGGAAATTTTTGAAGAGGTTCAAAACCTTCAAGAAAGTAGCTCAGAAATAAGATCAGAAGCTCATCCAAGGAACAAATTTGAAATGAGTCGAAGGAGGAAATTTTTTTAGAGGAGGTTGAAATTTTTCAAGAACAACATAATAAGGAGTTCTTAGCTTTCCAATGATAGGGAAAAGAAGTTCTTGCATTGCTTCCCTCTTATTTTCA
>VDFB02014288.1:0-25942 GCA_007258455.2 Sequoia sempervirens
AGAATGGTAAATCAAGCCTTGGAGATTCTTCATATCTGATGCCTAGAGTTGATCCGTCAAAGAATCCAGATAGAGATTTCCATCCAAAACAGGAGGAGTTTCCTTTACCAATCAAACCTCTGGCTCCTTAGATGGAAACCAGATGAAACTTCATATCAGCTAGATAGAAAATATCCATGATTCCTCCAAATAAAATCCTCTTTGGGCGTCCCTTGTTTAGGAACCCATTTCTGCAACAAAACCTTATTTCTTTGAGGAGCCTGCTGAGGAGAAGAGTAGTCGGGTCTTTTATGACCAATCTGATTGCAGCCAAAGGATCTCAAAGGCAATCCTTCAAAATCCACTTATGGTAACCAAGAGCCAAGGGAGGATTGCAAGTTCAGACAGTGGGGAATTGTGCTTGAGAGATCCATATACACACAGGCTCTGACTAATCTACTGAACTCCAGATCTGAATGTAATAATAAAACTGATTTTTTTAGAATTCATTAGAACTTCATATTATGTGAAAGATTTGACTCTTTCGTAGCTTTGATAGTGGCTTCTCATTTGAGTTAAAGAAAGAGAAATTATTTAAGTATCCAAGACTGACCAAAACAGGTCAATGGGACCCAAAAAGTGTCAAATTAAGACTAGTGGGGCACTCAGGATGAAAACCAAATAAACAAATGTACAAAACAAAAATGAATAAAACAAGAAAAAGGTAAGCCTAAAGAAGTTAAATCCACAGGAAGATATGGTGACATACAAATAGCCTTACAAGGGAAGAGACACTAAAAGAACAGTGAACCTAATGATAATCAAGCGGCAGACCATCTGTAATAAAACTTAGAAAAAAATAATCAAAAGCATCATCCTCTATCCCCACTAAATGGCCAAAGAAGGATCTCAGAATGCTTAGTGTATGTCATAGACTGAAGGGGCCAGGCTGGCATATCCTAGGAAGAAGCCAGGAACACAGGTCTCTCAAGTTATAATTACTGGGTGCATAAGTGATTATCTTAGAGATTAAAATTTCAAAAGTAACATTGAAGAAGTTAGGCTCTAGGGGGGGGGGGTTTCAAGATATTCATTTTAATCGTTATTTCAGAGAGAGCAATAGGATAGTACATAGATTGGCAAATGTCAGAATTGTTCAATTTCCCTTCTCTATGAAGGCTTGCATTGATTCAATTTCCCTTCTCTGTGAAGGCTTGCATTGATTGAAAGCCTGGCAGATTAGTGATATTATTGAATGTTAAAACTTCTAAGTTTTTGGCCATCTCCCCCGATTTCTGATCCCCATCACATTAATGGGAGTATTTTAGCATGCAAGTTCATTATAATATAGAGACTGCAATTTTGTGCAAAAGATGCAATCGACTCTATATATCTTGGGTGTTATATAGTGTTTTGGCATAGCTTGATAATTTGTAAGGTTTGGGGTGCTCTTCAGGGTGATTTGTAAGGCCTGTGGTGCTATTCAGGGGTAATTTGTAAGGTCCCTAATGCTCTACAGTTTGTCAAGAGGTAATCATGGGCACAACAATGTGTACAGGGATGTTTGGAACTAGCATCTGAAGTGTACCTTCAACATCAATAATTATGTTATCTTAGACTTTTTGAAGGATGTGTTGACTGTTGGGTACTGACAAGCTTGAGAACACAAGGATTTTGTGCTCCAGAGTTTCCATTGTTGCAGACTTTGGATCCAAACTTGAAGTGTAGCAGATCGTCCAAACTGTATATACTTCCTCTAAAGTGAATTTTGTAGATGAGAGCTCAGACAATGTTGTCCAGCTGTCTGTTCATGAGATGAAGCATTTGGTATCTCATGGTAGCTTAAATGAAAAATTCTATAGGACACTTGCAGGTTGGGAACTTTGTTGCGTGAAACCAGGAGAAAATGTCCTCCAAATCAAATCCTCCAGGTACAAAACAACATTCCCCTCCTATTTGTATCTTCGATTCAAGAATGTTTATATTTGTTTCTTATGACAAGCAGAAAACCAGATAAATAGATTTAAAGCAGTGTTCAGACGTGTCTGTGATTTACTATTGTAACAACTCTTTTCTTCATATTTACATTCAGTTTTTAATGCCCGATAACTGCCCAGTTACTGGTATGGTTGTAGTATAGATCATTTTAAATATGGAGTACAAACTATTACATTTATCGATAAAAAACTGCTTTTCTTTTTATTTTTGTCTTACTATTTCAAAGATAATTTTTTTCCCATTCTGTTATTTTATTTTATTTAATGAGATCAATGTTTTAATTCAGAGAAGATGTCTGATGAGAAAAACAGATGTTGCTTATGATATATGTTGGCTAAGCCTACATTTGGGTGGGTGAGGCATTTTGTCAAACGCTCCACTAAATGATTATTATAATCATACAAAAACTCCATTCCAACCATCTATTATTGATTGCATGTTTACCGATGCCATTAGTTTCTCTTGGTCATTTTTTCAAGAAATGCTCTTCTTTCACCACAATAATTACTTTGTTTCCAAGAACATGTCATGAGATCTAAATTTTATATAGAGAAGCATATAAGATAAATTCAATTTGCTGATTATTTTTGTGATGTGTAGGTGGTTACAACAGATGAATACTGGCCAAAGAAGGATAGCAGTACAACTACAATAGTTAAAATGCAAGATGTGCTTCAAGAAATTGAGTCACCAAGGTCATTAGCAGAGATGGAGGGGATGTCCTCCATGGAGAAGAATTAGCCTCAACTGCTCATATGTGGCATTGATGATCACTGCATTTATGTAGCCACTTCTAAAGGTGGTCATCCTTGCAGTGATAGATAATATATAAACTAGAGGACAGAGTTAGGAAGTGTCCTAAGTATAAACACCTAAGTTATTTTTCCCCTGTGACCAACCTTATCTTGGTGCACAGGTGCCTGCATACGTATAGTGCAGGAACACAACACCCAGTAGAAGTGCCCAATATTTGCACATGCTACTACAAGAGTACAACAGTATGCAAGATACAAGAGTTTGCAGGGGGCAAACCATCAAAACTTGAGTATGCTGTAAAAATTTAAATAGAAACATTAAACTTGAAATTTGCAACTTGAATAATAACTTCATAGTGGAACTTAGTACAATTGAAATCAATCACATCTTATTTCATTTTTTCCTTACAAGTTTGGTTTTTTCCTATTAAATATAGTGTGTTTCTAAAAAAAAATTCCATAGAGAGGTATTCGGGATGCTGTACATGCACTCTAAGTACTCTGAAATGAATCTATACCTTACATTGAACTAAATTGCACAACACATTTGCTTTCTTATGACCTTTCTATATCTTTATTTTGGAGGATTATTGTGTGATGTGAGGTTCCCATTTAAGGAAATAGATTTTTTTCTATCAATATGGTGATTTACAATACATGGGTTGAGTTGATGGATCTTGTTGGCCTCCTCCCAAGTCTATTTTAGTGTTAGGAATGAATTCTTGTTGGCCTTAAAGAAATGAATTAGTTCATTTCGGGTCTAAGTTCCCACAAAAGCGGAGCTTCTTTTTGCATTAGCATCCCTTTACCAAGGGACTTACAGTTTGAAGAACCCAAAGAAAAAATGACAAATATTGATTCACAGAATATTGCAATCCGTATATCATTGCTGTTGTGAAGCAATATTGGGACGGTATCATTGCTGTTGTAAAGAGGCTATGCAAAAGTCAGAGGATGGGGAGGCTGTTGTTCTGAAGCTTCGGCTTGCTGCTTTGTTGGAGCTGATTTCTTCTTTTGGTTACCCATCTACATACTCAACCAGATATGAAAAAGTAAAGAAAGATTTTTTCCCAACATAATCTTATTGAAATAGGTTCAGCCATGCAACTTCCCCCATTTCTAATGTGTTTACAAATAGCTCTTACTACTAGACCTTTCGTGCATTCATAGCTTATTTTGTCAATCATCCCCTCTACACACAGAATGCAAGAAACAGGGGCGTACATTTGAGGCCTAGCCCTGAGTTTAACTAGCTTGGTTAAAAATATGTCAAGGTATATTTCTGCCATAGTGGATTCCAACTTTCATTTGCACAAACAGGTGTATGAGAAGCATGGGCAGTTACATCTGAGCACATTTTTTGTTTTTTCTTATAGCATGGCCTTTGCAACATTGACTGCCACGGTCATGCATGCAGTCATCTTCCATGGAAAGTAATAATTTCTCCCTTCCCTTCACTAGATTTTTTATCTAGATTTGGAAGTCATAGTCTTAAGAGATTTGACATTTAGTAAATTTAATCAGAAAATTATAAAAATTGTACAAAATTTCCCATACTTGTATTTAGTTCTTATGGTTCAGTGTTTAAGTGCTTTAGGTTTTTCTCATGTTTACACTTCTATGATACTTTATATTCATTTAGTTTTCACAATGTAGGATCTTTTCACCATAACTCTTCTGTATTTTAACTGGATATAGTATTATGGCATTAATACATTTCAGATTGTGATTCAGATTTTTAGTATTTTACCTCATAGAATTATCTTGTGTCTGCTGTTTTAACTTTTGATTCTCCTAAATGTGAGAGGTTTGTGTACCACCAAAAGAAAAGAAGGGTTCTGATCATTATCTGTTATTGCCTGGATTTGATACATTTTAGTGCCTGGCCACACAATGACATACCCTACTATTGTTTTAATCATCAACAAACACAGGGCCAATAACATTCAGATATCAATAATGCTCAGCAAACTATATAAAACTATCGGCATATTCCTTGCAGCTGCCTCGGCTGCAAGTGCTAGTAATATAAACTGAAATATATACGATATGACAGTATATTATTATTTATGAATTATGTTACAGCATATGAAGCCAAGTGAATCCAAATAAAGTATAAAGCATGACACAGTAAATTTTTGACTTACAACAAAGGGCCTACGGTTCAAAGTGGGGTGTCAAATTTCTAGCCTTCTGCAGAGTAGTCAAATTGAAAAAAAAAAATGCTATGGATGAGTAGGCTGTCATGTTATGAAGGATTCAATTCAGGTGTAAAGCATGCCTAAGCCCTGCAACACCAGTAGAATTAGGAGCTTACTTCAACACATGAAATGTCATTTTGCTGTTGTGAGTTATATGCCAGTCATTTAAGGTTTCGGTGTTGATGTTAGAAGTAGCGTCATGCTTCTACTTCCAGCCCAGTTCGATCTATGAAGGGCAATTTAAATTATAGCCTAACGGCTATTTAAATTGCAAGAAGAGGCACGTCATTTATTAAATGATGCTTTATTTATTTAATCATTGAGGCTGACATCCTTAGGCACAATTTTATGAAGTGTTGCAATTATTTGAGGCCGACTTCATGTGTCTTGGAGACATGACTTTTTGTGGAGGCCAACATGCGTCCCTTCCATTCATGTGTATATATACACGATGCTTCTCCATTGTAAATCATTCATATTCGATATTCATCATAAGTTCAATATACATAAGTGCGAGTAAGTGTGAAGATATACCTCATAGGCAGATCGATATATTGAAGAGGCCGATCCAGCATTGTAGAAGACTAAGTTTGTCATCAGCATAAGCTTCATATTGGTTCTATGTTAGCATCAGATTGTGATGCTATTTGTGGCCTCATAATTGGCCTCATTATAAAGAAGTTCATCATTTGTTCATATTCAATATATAAGTGATATATTGTTGTTGGGTTTTCTCCCTCAAGTGGAGGGTTTTTCCCAGGGTATATGTTGTGTTATTATGTCTGATTTTGAATTAAATTTCTGCTCTTACATCTGATCATAAAAACTAACATTCAGGACAATTGTTTAGGGTTTCAAGATGCTCATTTAAGGTTTTAGCCTTTTAGGATGATCAAAAAGTCAAAAGAATCACCTTGAAATGTTACCCAACACTAGAATCTTCTTGGAACTGATTTCAAATTGCCACGTCTACCCCAAAATCACCCAAGTACACCCTTCACCATTTCCTTACAATTTTGACCACTAAAATCCAAACTCTACCCAATTCCACAGTCAAATCACATCTGAATCTGATTCTGGGATAAATCATACCCAGAAACACAAGGTTTTCCTACCAATTTGGATAGCATAGCTACAAAGACTCAAATGAGACATTAGCTACTTTTCCCGTATTATTACAAAAGTAAGGTAGCAATCTCTAGGAAGAGGTGTGCCACTATGACACCTTGATTCATACAAAATACTCTCCAAGAACTGATGTGAGGCTACCAAACTACACTCTCAGCTCTCTCTACTATGCCACAAGTTCTTCTATGTCTGATTTCTTACATTTTGAGGGAAATTCTTTGATAACTATTTTTAGCAAGAAAATGAAGTGTGTATAAATAGAAAATGTTGTGGCTCACCTTAGGATTTATCTTGGCAAAAAACTGATCAAAAACAAAATTCTGGTTTTCATAAATTCCTGGAACTATTTCAATTTTTAGGTTTCGCAATTTTGAGGACTTCCTAAGTGGTTTTCAGGGTTCAAAATTAGCTAAACGGACTTTGCACCCTTTCATCATGTTGTCTTAAGCTTCTGAGCATTTTCTGAATGGTATTCTTTTAAGTTACAGTCCCAAAGTGATGTCTCTGACACCTTGACCTACTAGCTTTCAGATAGTCCGTTAAAACACTTGCATGAACTACCACCTATACTGAACCCTCTTTGTGGAAGTCCAAAAGAGGAATTATTTCCACTTACCTTATATGTTATCTAAATTTCATACCCTGAGCTTTCAACTTCATGACCAATATCAAAAGCAACTGAGGTATTTCATATCAAAATCTAAAAGAACTCATTGAGACGGATATGCTTTGGATTTTTCCTAACAAAGATGTATTTCATGTTTTCTATCTGAAATAAAGTACAAAATATTCAAATAAATTGAACTACCAAAGCTAAGTGAAGATACTATAATCAATCATGATACACAAACAAAATCCTTTCAATCAATAGATTACTAAATATTTAATGATTTTTTTTAATTACCTAATAAAAGATCTTCTTTAAGAAAGCAAGTTTTTCAAGCACAACACTCTTCTTTTCCTATGCTTTAGGGAAAATAGGTGGAGTAGTTTTGAACCTATATCAACACAGTTACTAGAAATAAGTGATCAAAGGCCATACAATGTAAACTATAGTGATCAATTGTCATTAGAGCAATGTTCATTAGCATCCAGTTGAAAAAATATATCCTACCGCTAGTGAACATAAAGAAATCTCAACATGTTTACTGCTAAATCTCAACATGTTTACTGCTAACATGTACGACCAAATGCCCATTTATTCATTTATGTACAAGAGCATTGTTGAATTGTAAAATAGCTTGTTCATTGCAAAACTTGACATGAATTTTACTGTCAAAGCACCAAGCGTAATACATACCATTAGAAGAAATTGACAAACTACAATTACTAAAACTCCTTGCGCTCCAGTAATATGCAATCCTGGTATTCCAAGGTAATCTAGAGTATCACCCATAAAGCACATTTACAAGTGTGAGGATAATTTCTTTCCATTATATCAATAGTTTATTTTAGACCACACCGCAAGTTCCATCACAAGGTTTTCCTATAAAGCCTCAAACCAAATAAGTTTTATTCTGATAAATTTAAATAGAACCTAATTGCAAGGTAAGGTATTCTCAGTCTCAAGTATGAATTTAGGGCAAGAGAAATTTCAATTAATTACATATTACCCAGAGGTGGTTTAATGAAATAATTTAGCCTAATCTGTTCAATTGAAAAGTTGTAGTTTCATATGTCAAAATAATGTATGGGATACTTACAAGAGAGACGTCAGACTTATGCCTTGTTGTATGTTGTTATACAGATTGTTATAAAGGAGTACATGTGCTGGCTGTAACTATTTTCATTCTCTTTCTACATAGTCATAACTCTGTGACATAAATTTAGTAAAATTATTCATCAAATTCTGTGAAACTTTACTGGTGTTTTGTAATGAAAGATTACCTTGGCGATGGCGGTTCATGTGTCCCCCAACTATTTGTGATTTCATAAATTTCTATTTCACAAAACCTGCATTCATATGGCGCCTGTTGTTCGCATCTTCCTTGGTTGATTCGACCCTGCACTTTCTTTTGTCCGCATAATCCACACAATCAAAATTACAAGCAAATCTATCACAAAATTAAAATGCAGTGGAATGAGGGAGGGAAAAGGAAAATAAAAGGAGGGAAAATGAATGAGGAGAGCGAAATTAAAAGAACCATTTTTGAAAAAGTTTTTTTTTTGTCTTAATTTAAGACAATTTACACATAAAATATATATATATATAAGACAAAATTAATATTTTGTCTTAAGGCATCTTTTTATGTAGTAGTGTAAATATTAAAAAAAATTATACTAGAAATTGGACCTTGGTGTGTAATGGGTACGCCCAAGAGGTATGGAAGATAAATTAGAGATTTTTTTGGGTCTTTTTTAGCATATATTTGTGTAGTACATGAGGTTAATTAGTGGGTCATTTAGAAAATGGTGTCTTTTGTTCAATGAAGGTCTAAATGGAGAAGTGATAGCTTCAAATAAACACGCATCCACTTATAGGAATTGAAACACAATTAAAATAAAACCTATGAATCAGGAAGATAATCAAGCTCCATGACCAGCAAGCTCATGTTATGTTTGCGATAGAGAGAGAGAGAGGAACTTATATATAGAGAGGTAGAGAGAGGGAGAGAAAAGGGGGTAGAGAGAGGTGGATTGATAATGAGATAGAGATAGAGGGGGATATTAAGGAAGAAATATGGAGAGATAGAGAGAGTGGCCCAAAAAGATATAGATATACAGGTCTAGAAAGAGGAAGGTAGAGAGTGAAAGAGAGGGAGCGAGATGGATGGATAAAGAGCTTGGTCCAAACATGTTTATATAATAATAAATATAAATAGATTATACATGATTTAATTCATATTATACATATTATATTTTAATTACATATTGTATTATATTTGTATGTTAATTTAATTTATACTATATAAGAATACTAATTGTTGGTTATAATAATTTAATATAATTTAATTAGTACTATATAAAAAATCATTTTAAAAAATAGAGTAATTTAAGATAATTTAATTTGCACTATTTAGTATTATATACAATACATATTAGATTTTTTCAAGTAGATAAATACATTTAATATATTAATTATAACACAAATTATAGAATATTTATATATATTATATGTTAATCAAATATTGTATTATATATATATATATATATAGTTTTGTAAATCACTACTAAGACACCCAACGCTTTTATCCACCATCGTTGAATTATAGAATATTTATATAGATTGTATTATATTTATATGTTATTTTTATTTGTATTATATTTAAATATATTAAGTAGTAATTATATTAATTTTGAATTACATTCAATATTTTTTATTATAGAATATAATTTATACATATAATAATATTTTTAAAATATAATTAATTATTAAATATATGTATAGTATACTATATTAAATATTAAATATTATGTATATAATAATAAACATAACTATAATACTATTTTTAAAATGAATTTTATAATTTACATTATATAAAATATAATATATTATAATGATGCAATCTATATTATATCAACTATCAAATACAATAATAATATATAATAAATATATTATAATATTATTTTTAAAATAAATTTAGTAATTTACAATATATAAATATAATGTATATCAATGATACAATTTGTATTATACACGCTTTAATGTGTACTTATAGACTAATTATATATTATATTATATTTATATATAGTAATTTTTATTATATAATATATAATATATAATGTATGTTTTGTAGTATAAATTAAATTACTATGATATCCTTTCTCAAAGTACATTTAAGATATTTAAATTAGAAAATACTATATTTTAAAACAATGGTTGTGTCTAAGTAAATATGTAATTATTACTTAAAATTTAAATAAAAATAAATTAAAAAATCTTCCATCGCATGAAGGTTTAAAATAATCTTAAATAACATCTATATAACATAATAACATAATAAGAATTAACTGTAGAATTATTGTTTATTTCTTTTCATAATAAAATAATATATATATAACATATTAGTTTAAAATTATATATGTAAATACATTAAATCTATTTGATAATGATACTCATTTTTAATTAATTGACTATTAAAAAATTCAATATATAAATTATTATGTAATATTAAGTGTATAAAGTGTATAATAAAATTATGAACTAAAAAAATTATATAATAAATAAAGCTCATTAAGTGTATAAATTATTATAATCATATCTAATAAAATTTAAATAATAATTAATATCAATTATAAAGTTAAAAATAAAAACTAACTTATAAATTATGTTCTTAATCTCAATAAAACATCATACAATTTACTAAAAAACCAACCTAATTGTATATCAAATCTTATTAAAATTCTTTATTAATTATAATTATCATATATTTTATATTATTATTTATAAATTTCTATTTGTAAAATAAGACATTTAATTTATTTATTATAAAAAATCAATATAAAATTTATATTAATTATTGTTAACAATTTGATTAATTATATAATAATAATTAAATATTTGTACCATATTAAATTATTGTTAAAAAAATAAAACAAAATTTAATCTAATAAAATTCAATCATATAATATAAAAATTATATAATTCTAAATAAATTTCTTAATCTATGATGCTTGTTACCTTTGGAGAGGCTTTCATTTAATTATTTGGTGAAAATGCACTAAATTTCCTCTTTTGGAAAGGCTTAATATGCCGAACAAACATGAAATACGCTTTTTAACTTAGAGGTCCAGTTTTAAAATTTTGCAATTTAGGACAATCTACACATAAAAATATATAAATAAGAAAAATTAATATTTTGTCTTAAATTAATGTCTTAAAACATCCGTTTATGTAGTAGTGTAAATGTTAATTTTTTTTATAAAATATGTGAAGGCCTTAAGACTGTACCAAGAGGCAATGCCTTCAATGCAATAGGTATTTTTTGTGCACCAAGAAACCTAGGCGGCCAAATGGCCCACTTAGGTAGGGGTCCCATGAGGTGGGTTTAAGCTCTATGGATTGATCAAATTCGATAGAAAAATGAATAGAGTAATAGTCATTTATTTAATCATTTTTATTTGTTTGATATTTAGTCATTTTTATTTGTCTAATATTTAGTCATTTATTTAGTCATTTTTGTTGTGATTTTACACGATGACCAAATTAGTCACTTATAATCATCAAAATAGTCTTTTATTTGCAAAATTCTACTAGTGTTAGTCATGTGACTAAAATTTTTAGTCACATGACTAAAAGTTTTAGTCATGTAGTCATTTATTTTCCAAATTCTACTAGTGATAGGCCCCTAAGACCCATTATTTTTGATCTAGAGGCTCGTTTCACTTGAGAAATCACTTAAATCTTGACAAAAAACACTCAATTTATCCATATCCTGAAAACCCACCTTCAAAAACCACTAGTGGGACCCATTCGCCACCTTGGGTGAATGAGTGGCCCCTTTTGAGGGAATTTCAATTTTGAGTGGGAATTTAATCAATTCAACTTAATTTTTTAGTGGATGTTGGCCTCTTATGTCTAAATAATAGGAAAATTAGGTGTTGATGCCTATAAATACTATTTTTAAGTCATTTTTCACATAGCTTATTCATTTTTACGAAGAAAATTCTGAAGTCAACTCTTCCACAATAAGTTTCATTAGCAAAGTTGAAGTTTTAGGGTAACAAACTAGGGTTTTTGCAAATCATGAAGAGCTCACTCTTCATTCAAGGTTCAACATTGCAAAGATTTGATGATGGATTCCTATGGTGAATCATGGAGAAATCTAGGTTGAGGAGATGCAACTAGCCATCAAATCACACCTAAAGACTTGTTTTCAAAGTGATTCCATCTTCCATTCTCTCTCTATCTTTAGATTAAAGTTTGCATTTCATTTACATTCCATTTGCATGTATTTTATCCCCATTCTTGATGTGTTTTAGGATTTCTAGGGTTGAAGTCTTGCATCATTCAAATCACCTTTGCACATCTTATTCTAGCACAATAGAATAGGGTTTTAACATACTTCAAATTTCCCTAGTCTTTAACACACTTAAGGCTAGGGTTTTATGCATATTTTTGTCCATTTAAGGTTTAATTACCCAACTAGGGGTTTGAACAAGGAAAACCCCCCATTAGAAAACCAATTTTAAGCTATTTTGGAGGAGTTTTCTGAGATCCCGATCTAGGTTTCCATCAAAAAGTGTTGTACAAGTGTCAAGATGCTGAACAGAGATATGAATTTGCAAGAAAATGAAAGTGGACTGATTCGCCATGGATGGTGAATGAGTCCCTCATGAGGTGAATTTCAGAGTTAGATGCAGATCCAGATACCCAATTTGCAGAAATTAGTTTTTGGGCAGAAAACCCTGTCCTGGGAATGATTCGTCTAGGGTGGTGAATGAGTCCCAGTTAGCATAAAATTCAAATTTACCAGGTTTCCAGAGTTCTTTCTAGTCATCTTCATCTTTAAAAGTGCAAAATTTTTGAAATACAACTTTATGTTTAGTTTCATTTGCATTTTTGTTCAGATTTTTAAGCTTTTTGTAAACCTCACTATGTTTTTAAACATTGCAAATTTCATAGGTTTTGCATCAATAATCAATTTTAGTACTTTGTTGCATTTACATCATTACATTTAGTCTTAATAACATCATGCAATCCTTTATTTGAGTGAACCGTCATAATTTTAGTGTTCTATCTCTCTCCTTTTGGGTGAAAGGTTCTAAGAGTGTAAGAGAAGCACATAGAACCTCAAAATTATTGTTTCATTTTGGTGAACCTGCATATTGAATATTATCTATTTTTTATTCGCATTTGCATTTGCATCCTAGGACTCAATTGCATTGTATTTTTCCTTGTTTTTGCAACCTAGGGCTTCTTAAAATTGCATTAGTGAAAGTATCATTTAGAGTTCATTATTGCATCTTATTTCATTACATCATTTCAAAATTCTACATTTTCAGTCTTTATTTGCACTGTACAGACCTGAACACATCCATAAAATTCAAAAAAATTAGAAAAAACTACAAAATATCCCTCTTGGGACTCATTCTCCACTTTGGGTGAATTAGTCCCACTACAAATTTTGATTCAGTGTTTCCAGAATTTAGTTTATTGCTTTGCACTTTTCTATTTCCTGTAGTTCCCTTTTCTATTTTAGTTTAGTTACTTTCTATTTTATTTCAAATCATTTGCATAAGCATCATTTCCTTTCATGGCATTCATGGATAGTCTTAGATTTTTGCATGTTTCCTTTTTAGCATTATTTCCTAGTTCTTTTAGATCAGATTCATCAATTCATTAAAACACAAAAACAGAAACATCAAACCAACCTTTCAAAAAAAATGATTCAATTTAGAAACACCATCTCATCCAAAGCCTCTTAGTAGTGATGATGTAGACAAGTTATATGAAGTTCTTCAGGACTTCCTCTCACTCACTTCATCCTTTAAAGCTTGCCATGAGATGCCTAAACTAGTTAATGATAACTTATCTCTCTAACCTTTTGGTTGTGATGACTTTGACTTGTTAGATGAAGCCCTTCAAGACTTCATCTCACCTAATTCATTCACTAAGGTTTGTGATGCCCACCCTACAATAATGAATGTTAAAACCTCTAATGTTTATAATGAAAAGTTTAAACCAATTGACGATAACTTAGCCCTCAAACCTTTTAGTCATGTTGACCTTGAACTATTAGATGAGTCCCTTTAGGACTTAATCCCACTCAATTCATCCACTAAGGTTTGTTGTGAAAAATCTAAAACTAAGGATGTTAATGTGATTCAACCTCAACTCATTCTTTTCCCACCCTCAGATAAACATCACCCTTCCAATAAACCTGAGTTCACTCTTTACCCACCTAAAACTAGCGTATTACAACAAACTGATAATACTACTTGTGTCATAGAAAAAAGTACCCTTTGCTTGAAATAGGAATAATTCATGATAAATTAGACTTAATGAGGCCTTGATTTGAGTTTTGTGAGGCATTTTATGCATCCACATTAGATCTTGGACCCTTGCAAATTGAATAAAATGCATTTATTTATGTCTTGTGAAGGTGTTGTGAAGTGTTGTAACACATTTCTACACTTTTCTAGACTCTTCCTATCTAATTCATCTAAAAATCACCTTTTCATCACTAATTGAGTCCTATTTTGAAGTGTTGTAAAGTATTGTAACAAGATTTCACACTTTTCTAGGCATAATTTCATTAATTACACCTTTCGTAGGCTTTATTGGACCTCTTTATGCCCTTATAAATCTTAATTAAGTGTATTTTTGAATGTAAACCCAACAAATAACATTAACTATGACTTTATTCCTGAAACCCACATTCAAGTCCAAGGTGGGACCCATTCGTCATGGGTGGAAAATGAGTCCCTCTTGGCTCAAAGTTCAAAATATTTCAAATTTTCTTTGGGGTTTTTATTCGAAATTACCTTATGTCGGCCTGTGATGAGGTATCATTGGGTTACTAAGGCACAAGTGTGTATAAATAAATGTTTTTCTTCTCATTTCAACCCCCATTCAATCTTTTAAACCATTCTTCATCATTCATCCACCAATATTTCATCTCAAGTCAAGCAACTTATGGTTTTAACATTATAAGTCATTCAGGATCAATTTTCAGACATTCAAGGGCAGATTCTTCATGTTTTGTTGTATAATTTCAAGATAAAATATCATGGCAAGGTAATCAACTCCATTATTGCATGATTCATTACATTCTTTCATCATTTTGGTTTAATTACCTAAAAGGGGTTTGACCAAGGAAAACCCCCATGCCCTAACATTCAACATTTCTTCTTCTCTTCTTGTGTGTTTAAAAATTTAGGACTCTTGGAAGCTTGGAAATCATTGAGGATCAAGTTTCAAGGTTGATCAAATCTTCCCTTCATTCAACAAGTCAAAATATCAACAAAATCTCATTTTCAGACCCATAAATCAGAGTTTCAGAAGCACACACCTAGAGAAGTCAAAAGTGTAGATTGGAAGCTTTTAATTCTAATTTTGAATATTCAAAAATTCAAAAAGTGGAATAATTCACCATTGGTGGTGAATGAGTCCCACTCCTAGGTTAATTTTGAGTTTTTTTCATTTTTAGATACCCTTTTGTTAGAAATAGATTCTGGCTTAGTTTTGCAGAATTGGGACTGATTTGCCCAGAATGGTGAATGAGTCCCACCAGGTCTGAAAGACAACATCAACAACATTTAAAATTTCCAGCCTTCATCAAGATTCTAAGTGCACACATTTAGTTTGGTTCATTTTTGTTAAGTTTTGCATGCATTTCTAGTTCATTTTTGCATAGCACAATGTGTTTTCAAACAAGTCACATTTCTTAAGTTTTGCATGCTTAATCAATCAATCTTATCAATTAGTTTCACTTAGATCATCTCATTTAGCCTTAATAACATCATACATATCCTAATTTGAGTGAACTAGCTAGATATTTTGGCCCTTCTTTCTCCTTTTGGGTGAAAAACCCTAGAAGTGCTAGAAAGGATTAGGGTACCAAAAACCTACGGTTCACTACTGTTGCACATACATACAATACCCAAAACAATCTGCAACCACCACAACCAACCCCACCCTCTTTACCTTTACCTAATCTGCCTAGTGCTCCTCACTTTCCCTTACACACAAAGGAGTATGATCTTGTTGAACAATTAAAGAATACTCTTGCAAAGATTTCCCTTTCGGATTTACTTTAGAATTTACCAAATTACCACACTATTCTTCAAACAGCCTTACAAAAAATTGTGGTTCCTCTTGGTACAACTCCGAATGATGTGGCAACTATAATAAATGGAAATGCATAAAGTTAATCTCGACATTACTTTCCATCAACATGAACTCCTTCCTTTAGAGTTGCGAAAAAAAAAATGAAGCCTTTATGATAATTACTCAATTCAATTGAATAGGTATCAAATGAACCATCATTGATAATGGTTCTACCCTTAATGTGTGTAGTGTGAATCTCCTTAATAGATTGTGTTTTGACAAATCACAAATAAAACCTGATTCCTTATCCATTCGAGGATTTGACAATACAACAAAGTAACCACTCGGTATAATCACTTTTCCTATTACGATTGAGGTGGCTACTCTACAAACTCCTATTCATGTCATGCCTTATGATCTTTCGTACAATCTTCTTTTAGGCAGACTATGGATTCATGAGATGAATGCAGTACCTTCGACCCTTCATCATATAATGACATATGTCTATAACAATAACATTTATCAATTTGAGATAGACCTTGAGCATAAAAGTTTCTTGCATCTTGAAATACGAGCTACAAGTCCTTTGAAAACATTAATTCCAACATCTCATATAGAACCTCTCAAAATTAAACAACTTGAGGAATCAGTGTCTAAATTATTTGGTGATGATTGGGGATCCTTAGAATTCACACCTTCCTTTATGGGAAAATACATAATCACTCAAAAGAACGATGAGAAACACGAACAACGAACCATCATGTCAAATCAGAATTCAGAAAAATCTTCTCAAACATCCATCTCCTCTACTTTGGAAGAAAATACAACATACACAACAAATTTTGATGAGATAGATTATCAAACTATGCCTAATCTGAAAGAAATGGAAAGACTTTATGGAAAAGGATATGAACTTGTGAAACAATTAGGATATACTAGAAAAGGATGCAAAAATCATGAACAAGGTATCTGTGTCCCTATAGAAACTAATATGCAAGATACAAAAACTGGATTAGGATATTCTTTTTTCTAAGACAACAAAGCTACTCAACGACCATCTTTGAACATCAACACTGTTACAAGTCAACCAAAACACAAACTTACAATCAAACATCCTGAATTGCTGGATATGAACTTATCACCATCATGGCAGTATGTAGATAGTTATGAAACTCTGAAACAAATGTTAGGAGTTTATAAGAGCCCATACTCTACTACTCCCATGAAACAAGTTACTTGTGTTGTGATAATTATCAATAAAAAAGATAGTGATATCACTGAAGAACCATATGATTCTAAAGTTCCTAAATCTAATGCACTCCCTTTACGAGATACAATTGATGTGCCAATGGACATCAATGATAAAGAAAAAGTTATTAAGATTGGTAAGTGCCTTGATGATGAAGAAAAAGAGGACACTACAACTTTACTTCATGATTTTCCTAAAATTTTTGCTTGGAAATATTCTAATATGCTAGGAATTGACCTAAAAATTGTGACACATAACATCGTTCTCACTGAAAAATGATAAACCTATTAGCCAAAAGATATGAAAAATGCACCCTAATGTAGCCTTGCATGTTTTAGAAGAGCTTGAAAAAATCCTTGATGCATGCTTCATTCAACCTATTGATTATGCTAAACCCGATAATCATATTAGGGTATGTTCGAATTTTCGTGACTTGAATAAAACTTCTCTAAAGGATGACTTTTTGCTTCCTAATATTGACATGATCGTATATTCAACTACTAGACATGTTTTTTTCTCATTCATGGATGGATTTTTTGGTTATAGTCAAATCCTTATTAATCCTCAAGATCAATACAAAACTACATTTACACCTATTTGGGGAATGCTTTTTTGGGTCGTGATTCCCTTTGGTTTAAAGAATGTTGGTGAAACTTATCAATGAGCAATGACATTGATCTTTCACAATTACATACATAAAATTTTGGAAGATAATGTTGATTACATCCTTGCTAAATCCTTAACAAGACAAGACAATGTAAATGTTCTTCAGAAAATCTTTGAACGAATATGCAAATATAACATGAGATTAAATTTGAAAAAGTGTGACTTTTGCGTGGATAGTGGTAAAATTTTGGGGTTTGTCATATCTCACAGAGGCATTGAGGTGGAAACAAAGAAAATTGATACCATTATTAACATGCCACCTCCTAAGAACATTTCTCAATTACGCACATTACAAGGCCATATCCAAGCTATCTGTTGTTTCATTGCATCTTTAGCCAATCACACATTACCTTTCATGCATCTCCTCAAAAAGGATGTGCCTTTTGATTGGAATGAGGATTGTAAACATGCTTTTGAGAGTTTAAAGGAATACCTTGTAACTCCACCTATTTTACAACCCATTGTGCCAAACAAACTGTTTATCTTGTACATAGCTGCATCAGCCCATGCTCTCGTAGCATTTTTGGCTCAATAAGATGATCATGAAAAAGAAAATCCTATTTATTACATTAGTCAAACTTTAGTCGATTATGAAACTCAATACTCACCAATTGGAAAAAAAATTTTAGCTCTTGTATTCACTACTAGTAAGTTGTGAAATTATTTACTAAATGTTGAAATACAAGTCATGACAAAATTTGATCCCCTTAAACATCTTTTTAACAAAATAGATCTTTCTGGACCACTTAGCTAAGTGGGTGATATTGTTAACTGAGTTTGACCTTAATTTTTTTTCACAAAAGGCAATCAAAGGACAAGCCTTAACTGATCACTTAGCTAATGCTCCTTCTCTCGCTTTACCTAATCATGACTCCTTTCTTGATGATAATGTCTTGACCGCTAATGTTAAGACATGGGAATTGTATTTTGATGGATCCAAGTGTAGAACAGGTTCCAATGTTGGAGTGGTATTAATCCCACCCAATGGAAAGCCTATTCCCTTGTCCTATCGATTAAATTTCCTATGTACAAATAACATAGCTAAGTATGAGGCATTGATCATGGGTTTGTAAGCTTCTTTAACCATGGGTGCTAAACATATCAAGATCTTTGGTGATTCACAATTAGTAATCAAACAAATCACTAGGACATATCATACTAAACATGACAAATTATCAAAATACAAGGATCTTACAATGAAACTATTAGAGAATTTTGAATCATTCACCATTGATAACATCCCATGAAAATAAAATAGACATGTGGAAGCAATGGCGAGTGCAACCTCTCTTATATCCCCACATGATCCTTCAACAAACTTCAACTTTGTTATTCATCCCATCATGAAACCTTCCATTGATACCCAATTCAAAAAAAAATTAACCACAACTCAAGATGACTCACGAGAATGATATGATACAATATACAATTATTTAAAAGATGGCACCATTCTACAGCCTACCATGACAAACACTTGAAATTATTTACACAAACTCACAACCAAATACGTAATCCTCACAGACATGTTGTATAGAAGATCCTTCAATGATCTCTTACTAAGGTGTCTTAAGGATTCTGAAATTCCTATAGCCCTTGAGTAAGCTCATGTTGGTGCCTATGGAGGTCATTTTGGAGGATGGTCATTAGTGCAAAAACTTATCCGTATGGGGTATTATTGGAGACATATGGAGAAAGACTGCTTTGCTTACGTCAAATGATGTCACAAATGTCAAGAACATAGAAATTTGATTCATGCTCCTACTTCTGAGCTCCATTCCCAAATTCCCATTTGGTCATTTTTAGTATGGGGATTGGATCTTATTGGAAAAATTTTACCACCCTCTTCCACTGGACATACATTTATCATAACTGCAATAGACTATTTTACAAAATGGGTGGACGCTATTCCTCTTCGATCTACAAATGCTGAAATAATTTTTCATTTCATATTGGAACACATAATTGCTCACTTTGGACTTCCTTCTGCAATCATTTCATATAATGGAACCCCATTTAAGAATAATAAGGTAAATAAATTTCTTGAAACATTCAACATTCAACATCGATTTTCTACACTGTATTATCTGCAATCTAATGGACAAGCTGAAAGCACTAATAAGATTCTAGAACAAATCCTAAAGAAAACTATCAACAAACATCATAAGGATTGGCATAGACAATTACATTATGCACTTTGGGCTGATTGAGAAAGTGTTAGGTTATCCACAGGAACTACACCCTATAACCTTGTTTATGACACCGACACGATCATGCCCTTAGAGTTAGAAATTCCTATGCTACAAATTGCTCTTCAAGACCTTATTGATGATGCTGCTTATAAAGACCATAAATTGCACCAACTTGAGATGATCGATGAAAAGTGCATTAATTCTTTTGAGAACCTCCAAGCTTACATTAAACAATTACAACAAAAACACAACATTCATGTCATTCATCGAATGTTTCATAAGGGCGATTTCATTCTGTATGAGAATCAACATAATACTAATGTTGAACATGAAGACAAAGATAAATTCAGCCCTAATTGGTTAGGACCTTACATAGTTGATACAAGTTATGGGTCTGGTGCTTATGTCTTAATAGAGCTCGATGGAACACCCCTTAAGGAACCTATTAATGCTGTGGATTTGCATCGGTATTATCTCTAATCTCTTTGAATAGTATGAATTATAAAGTAGTGTTGTCTAAAGTTATTTGGTTCCATTCTAAATAACTTTCACAAGGCTTTGTTCTTGACAACTGATCTTGTGTTTGTCTTGAACACTAAGGTAATTATTTAAAATTATTTTTATAATTACTTTAGGTTTCATACTAGTCACCCTCATTTTATGTTAAGTTCGATCCTTATATGAGTTATAGGTGTATATAATTTAACATACTCTCTTCAAATCAACCATATTGTATCTAAAGTCAAACTAAAATACGTTTTACATTAGATCACATTAATCATGTTAAATCATGTAGACATTAATTAAATACTTTTTAATCACATTGACATTTAGCATTCAAACACATTAAGAAAAATTATAACAAAATCAAATGTGCATGTATATATATATCTCAAAAAAATTTATGTACATCTCAATATCATACAAAATCACCAAGGTCTGTGAGAGCCAAATCCCTCGAGCTTTGGTGCTCATGATCTGGTCCCCAAACATTGTGAGATGGTCATGTGTGATCATGGCCACAATCCATTGACTCTAAGTGCATACTCCAGACCCTATACTCGACCAAGAGCCACAAGCCAATCCTTTTCCATCTGATCCCTCTCCACTTGTACCTATGCTAGCTCTGCATGCAGTATCTCAACCTTCACTGAGGCCTGCAATGACTATCCTACACTCTTAGCTTGACGAAGTCATCTCCTCACACTCTTGTATGCTACCCATAGCCTTGCGAAATGTTTGAGCGACTTTGGATCCACCTCGACAATCGGTGGGGGCACATAGTTAGGATCCATCTCCTCCTCATCGATAGATGCAGGCACTATCTTTGCAGAAACCTAAAGATAGAACTCTTGCCAGTCTCTCATTGCTCCTACAAGATAGAAATGGTTCACAATCAGTAAACATCATCATGATATATATATAAAGCATAAAACACTAAAGTACATGTGTAAAATCAAATATCATCACCTATGTCTCTAGTCAGCTGAGGGATATCAACCTCATCTTCTCTAGGGGGCATGGAGGACGTGCTAGCTTCTCTCTGACTATGGGTCCTGATGTCCACTCTAGCTACTGCACACAATCTATTTATTTAAGTGTGTGAGGACTCTCCATGCTCGTGTTGATCCTCTGTTGCTATCTCATCACCCTCACTTAGGGGTGGCTCCTCATAATAATCATCCTCCTCATAATACTCCTCATCCTCCTCATCCTCTCTTCCATCCTAGTCCTCATAGCCAGGTTCAAACTCTAACTCATAATCACCATTAATAACATCAATAAATATATCTGCTGGCCTGTATTGCACATCCTCAATCCTATCCTCTAGGTCGTCTCCCTCATTTGGTGCTGGCCTTGCATCACCTATAGGGACATCCATGGGAAACACAAGAGTTGGTTGTGTCACTAACCACCACTCCTTGTGCTCATCTGTGTTACCGACATCATCGACATCAAAGATTGGTGGTCAGTCATGATCTGAATCATCAGAATCACTCTCATGAACATGGCCTATAGTAAGCCAAACAATATCACTTGGCCTCTAAGCACTCTGCACTGATTTCCGAATGAAGGGGCACACCCTCAGTGGTGTCTGTACCTACCCAAACTTTCACATGACTTGACCAAATAGAAAGGTCATACAACACAGTCATGTCATCCAGCTAAAAAGCTATCGATCTGCATTCTCCTTAGTTTTCTTGTGGGATCTAGCCACTGTAGAGTGAGTAGATAAGGTCTCCATAGGATCTTATTCTCCTCTAGCTAATTAAATCTCACTCTCCAAAAATGTATATCTTTGTACCACCACAAGCATCGTAGAGGATAATTGAACGCTCATGGATATCCTACAACTATAGCACAAGGGAACCTGATAGGCCTAAATCATGTAATATGCTTGAGGCACCACACTTGCAAAAGCATGCAATGCACCATACTATCAATCTCTCCAAACAAAAATCAACCAAGATCATAATAAAGGTATGCTAGGATGCAGTGTCCCCAAGCATAGACTGTCTTGTGCTCATACATCCCTTGAATCAAGTGTACCAATCCTCCATCCAACTGTGTCACTCGTCCATTAGGATTGAGAACAAGAGCCACCATATGCATCATAATCTATCTCACAATGGGGGCTCACCAATATAGAAGCATGGGAAGCTTGATTCATGCTCCCACATGCTCATCATGAACATGTCCATCCAAGCAGTATTGCATATCCACCTTCTTCTCACAGAATGACCAATCCCCTCAGAAATAACCCGCTCTCCCTGAATAGGCACTCGAAGAATATGATGTACATCCTTGAGAGTGATGGGCATATCCTCGGTAGGAAGGTGAAATGTACATGTATCAGCATCCCAACACTCACATAGGGCCATAAGCATGGCATCATAGTATCTCATAGGTGGCATTAAATATGCCCAATAGATACCTATTGCCTCTAAATACTTTGTCTCTACTACTGACAGTACTGGGGATAAATCTCTAAGAAAGCTAATCTGTCTCCCTCCTAGCTGTTGTCATGATCGGGTTGGAACCTATCAAAATCCCAACAATATTCTCTAAAAATTCATCTAATCTCTTCAATTTTCAAATTATTCATCATGCAAGTGTAGTACCCCTCCATTTTCACCTAGGATGTGCAGGTAGTCTGACAAAGGAATCGGAAGAGGAAGATGGGACAAGAGCTTCTAATGGTATTTTATATGTTGTGATTGGATTAATTAAATAAGGGTAATATTGTTTATTAAAATGTTAGATTAAATTGTATTTAAAATTTAATATGTTTTATTTATGTTTAAAAAAAAAAAAAGAGTCATGAGTTTATTAAATGATAATTAAAATATTAAATAGTGTTTATTATTTTAATTAATTATTTTGTTGAGGATAATTGTTAGAATAAATTATTTAAATTAATTAGATAATGTGCCTTGCAAATAAAGCTTGCAAAAGCTGATTAAAACAAAAAGTATTGAAGAATAGAAAAATAAATAAATAAAAGAATGAAAAAGATGAAAGAGAGAATGTGATTTGATATATAACTGAAAAGCTTGCTTTTAAAGAATTAAATTCTTTTATTCTAGATTTTTGTGAGCTTTTTGAATAAATTGGAATATCTTTTATTTAATTAAGAATTTTGTGAGCTTTTCACACACAGAGATTTTATGGAGACAAGAATTAAAAAAAAAAAAAGAATTGTGATGTTTTTTTTAATCTTCTAAAGTTTTCAAAAGAGATTTTTCCATTCTTTTGTTTTGGGGAATACTTTAAAAAGAGTCGTGGGATTAAGGATTTGAATTCGAGATTTGAGCACAGTTTTTTGAAGAGGAGATTCGAAGCAGGAAGGAGAAACTCGTCGTAGAGGCCATCGGGAACAAGCAAACATCATCAGATTCTCAAATAAGTGCAGGACTCCAGGTTTTTTATTTTAAATGTTTATTTAAATTGTGTTGTTAAAAGATTGTATGTACAAAATTGTAGATATTTATTTTGATTTTGTGAAATTATTAAAAAAAAAAGGAATTAGATAATTTGTTTACATATGTTGAAATATTGTCTATTAATTCGTTGTGAAATTTAAAAAAAATCTTTGTAGAAGAATTGTGAAAATCTTATATCCTCTCTAAGGAAATGAATTTAAAATGGTAGAAAATTTGAAAAGAAAACAATAGATAATTTAGAAAATCTCACATATAATTTAGATGACCTCTGTAGGATTGAAAAACAAATGAAATACTCTGATAAATTAGGAAAAATGAAATCCTATGATAAAATAATAAATATTTTCCTGTAGAAAACAACAGAGACATAGGGTCACTAAATTCATCATAACTCACAATTTACGAACTGGGTATGGCTGAATTTTTTATGTGTTAAAATACTTAATGGTGCACCTTCAGTAAAAATTGTAGAAAGATCCAGATCCGAAAACAAAAGTTATACAAGTCGCAATACACTAATTTTATTATTAGCATTGTTTGAGTATAGTAAGTTATTTTAATGTATTAATTAATAAGTATTTATATATATGTTTAATTATATGTATTATATATATATATATATATATATATTTAAATATATTTGTTTAATTGGTTATTTTGATAGAATAGATATTTTTAAAAGAAAATAAGCCTTAATTTATTGTATGGTTTATATTGAGACAATTGTAATTAGTTATATTGAAGGTTGGAATCTTTTAATAATCATATTAATTTAATTCTTGGATCTTTGGTTTTAGTGAGAACTCTTAAATGATTTCACTTGTGGATTTTAGAATTGCCCAACTAAGAAATATCTTGATAAAATAGAGATCATTTTAGATTCTTCCTTATGTGAACTTAGCAAGTATGGTTTATTAAATTAAAATCAGTATATTATTGGTTACTTGGTTTTTTATAATAGACCTGTGGGATATTCAATTATTGTTGGTTTAGAAAATTCATCGTTTAGGTTATGATGTGATAAACCTAGCTTATTATCAATTACCATTACTTGATATACTTATACCAATTAGAATATCTACGAACTCATATTTATTCATTGCATTTATTAATATTGGAACAATAACTGATGGACTATAGTTTTAGATAGCTTTAAGATTCAACTTTATTAATTGCATATATTATGTTAGTTCAATTTATTAGCTATACATGGGTTCTAAAGATGATTGATTGATATGTTAGTGAATAGGAGCTAAGAAATAGTAAAGGATAACATAGTTCAAGTGTAGATTACTGTCTTGATTATAATTGTAAATGGTACTATCATATAATTCAAATGTTGATATTATATTGTTGAATTCTCATTTTGAATGACCCTTGAAAGGTTTTCATACATTAATAATCAATTTGTATATTATAAATTGATATCATTGAATATTTAAGTTTTGAGTATTAGTTTATTGAGTGGTATTTGATTAGTGATAAGGATTTGATATCTATTGTAAGTGCCTATATTAACTGTTTGTTTGTTAACCAAGAAGGATGTGAAATCACTATTTTCTTCCACGGTGGATAGCTATAATATATATAAGTATATGTTTTATCGTGAGCTATCTAGCTAAAAGGAAATGTTGTTATGCCTTGTGACCTTCCTTGTGCAAGTATGAATAAATATTTGAGTAGGCTATTTTTATTTTATTTTTGCAAGATTATGCTTACCTTGTTCATCAGTCTTCGGCTTCACCTAAGTGGGTAGCAGCCGCCTAAGAAACTGTCTGGGGTGATGGACCCTAGAAAGGGTTGCATACCCACTCCTCTAGTATGTAATGTTGTATGGGTCGCATAATGCTTATGCATAGAGGATTGAGGTTAGTGTGTATTTGTGGTGTTGTGTTACTTTTGTGTTGGGGTAGATTCCTCCTTGAAAGTCTTATGAGTGAACCCTTGGTTGGTCAGTTAATGAGTTGGAGCAGCTCAAGTTGTCAAACTACGGTGCCTCTGCGAATTATATACGTAGGCAAGGCCATCGAGTGATGAGCTCTCGAGGCATTAGGTCAGGCCCCTAGAACTGTTCTTCTGAGTCTTGTTTGAGATTTGTCGTTTATTTTCGATAACGTAAAA
>VDFB02014289.1:0-66481 GCA_007258455.2 Sequoia sempervirens
ACAAGGTGAAACCTGAGCAAGGTAACTTCAAAAGCATTATGATAAGAAAAATCAGGTCAATAATGGGAAATGTTCAAACATCATTCAACCTTCTCAACAGAATTTAACATATTTAAGTGTATGACATTAATATTAAAATGGTAAAACCCAAGGCATAAGATCTTTTGATGTCACTATTAAACTTGTGAAAATCAAAAATTGGATCAGACACTGTAAAGACATACTAGTAGACCATGTTGAGAGAACATACAAGCAGTAGCCTATGTGACGCTATGACAAAGAGCCTAAACATGAAACAGGTCATCTTTCAAATTGATAATATAGTTTAAAACTTTATGTCAAACCTTCAATGTTCTCATGTATGCTGTTAAATCTCGAATAAGACCTCCCTTCTGATCACTCCTGAAACGTGGCTCTGAACAAATCTTGCGATCATAACTTGCAAGGCGCTCTTTTGTCACACCATTAGAGTTCAATGTATTCCAGTAAACTTTAATATCAAAGTCATTCTTGATATAATCAAGAAGGGCCTGCAAATAGCCAGCATGCAAGTTATCTCAGCACAATCCCCTCCTTGCAAATGTAAAAGTCCAAAACACAAGTTTCCTTATGCCAACCCACCTGGCAGATGACTACATCATCTGGACTTGTGTTATTGTGTAACTTCTGGTGCCACTCTTCCATCATTCCCCCAGCACAGTCATTGTTTCGCTGCAAAGTCCAGGAGAACTGTACTCAGTAAATTTTTATTTGCAGGTGACATATTTCTACATATGTACATTCAAAAAGAAAACCTACCTGGATCACCAAGATTTCATCTCGGATACGTTGACCAACATCACCTTGACCTCCACGGCCAACAGTTGACATAATAAGGCGTACAATTTCCCGATTGTGAGGTTGATCTTGAAAAATTTGTTGCAGTAAATCTGTCAGGCGGTCTTGAGCCCTACTAATTTCACTGCAACAAAAAGTATAAATAGTTATCCTAAATGCAATAGAATGGATGAGTTTATTGATAGCATTCAAAAAACACACTGATTATCACCCATGTCCTCCTTCTTACTGGTGATTATTCAGATGAGGTCAGAAGGTTTTTATTAAACTAGATAATACCCAACTTTCATAGAGTATAGTGTATACCAGTTACAACTAAATACAGAAGCGTATTGTAAAAATGAGACAATAATTTTGTGGTTAGGGATACAAACATGTGGTTTTGAGGTGGATATTCAGTAGTTTTTTTGTTTATTCTTCAAACCTTTGCCCTTTCAAGTGGAACATACTCTTGGCATTAGTCACTTTCTTTTGAATTCTAGGCATACAAATAAGATGTGTTTCTTTGTTTTTGGATTTTCATGAATTAAAAGTTCCTACTTTACATTACTAGAAAATGCTACGACTCTTGATGGCGTGTTTCCTACTCAAGTCTATTGAAAGTAAAGTAGAAAGGACTCCAATATAACTATAAACTAAATGAATTTCATTCAAAGATCAGTCTAATGTATCTATGACATATCACACCATACACTTTATACTCATTGCATAAAAATTGGTGGTATTATAGGGAGAAATGCAGCCAAAGGTTCCAAGCATTAAAGGAAGAAGCTTGTGGATCAACCAGTAAACATTGGATTTCATTAAGGAAATTAAAAACACTCGCATCCCCAATTTCATTCCTAGTAGCTCCACTATCCCTCAACAGCAATGAATTTCAGCAGCTCCTGTAGCTAGTCCCACTCTCATGGTCTGCTGCTCCATACTTAGAATTACCCACAACCAGACCACTAAAAGTGCAAAAAAACCAATCAAGAGGCCACTCAACTTCTAAAAAGAAATTTGATGAAGACATGCATGCATTTGAGGTTGACAGCTTTTTAGTCCTCTTGATTCTTGCACAGCCTCCAAAAAAACAGATTTTATAAATATTCTGGAATTTCTGATAAATAATGCAGAGAATACATCTGGTCCCAGATATTTATCTTTGTTAAAGGAGAAGACTATTTCTTTTAGTTCTTCTTCCTCAATTTTTCCCATGAATTTTTCATTATCCATACCTGTAACAGTCTTACGGAGATGTTTTAAAAGTTGTTGTTGAGATCAAACTGTTCCTATTAGAGGCTTCTCCTCACTAAGAAGATGACTTTAACATTACATGTCATTTTTAGTGATTTCAAAAGTTTTGGTTACAAGTATATCATTTCCAACCTTAATGGATTACAGAGATCTTACATGTTTCCTAATAAGGATAGATTTATGAAGGAAGGCTGTTGGCATCTCCTTCAACATCCATGGCTCTCTGGACCTCTATCACCAATAATGCAACTCTTTATTGTATTACTGTCAATTCATTAGTTAGCTGTTTCTCTTCATCAACTGTTATATCCATTAACTCTTGTTCTCTGACTTGTTTTTGAAGTTGTGCTAAACTCGATGTCACTGCTTTGGACTTGAAAAAAAAATTCAAACTTTTGTGTTCCATTCCTTCATTTGGAGTTTAAATATTCAATTTTTTCTACAAATTTATACATGGCATATCCTACGATATTTGGGGTTTCTACCCAACATTGCGCTATCTTGATGGAGAAATTGCGATGAGTGAGCTACATATGATAGAACCTAAAAGGTGATTTATAACCCATCTAGACTTCTGATCATAGTTTAAAAGTCATGATTTGGTAAAACTTGGCGGACCCAAATTTGACTCGTACTCAAAAACTTGGCAAAAACTCGGCAAATTTTCTGAACATAAAAAAAACTCATATTTACAACAAAATCTTAAAAAACATGCATATTAAATCATGATATAACTAATTGTAGAGAACTCATAAGATAACTGATAAGTACTAACTTACTAAGTAGTTTTTCATCCATTCATAATTTCATAAATAAATAAAAAAGGTTCAATACACAATTACACATCATTTATCATTGATCATTCATAACTTCATCATGCTTCATATTACATAGAAGCATAAATCGGCAAAAAACTGAGGAAATCGTGATTAAACGTAGAATGTCGAAATTCCCAATTTTTTGCCTATAAAAAATGCAATTTTATGAAATATCGTTGCCCAGCGATTTTGATTGGCTTTCCCCGATTTCCACCAGTTTTCTAAGTATAGTTGCGATTTATTGGATGGTTTCTACTTGCAATATTTAGTAGGTCGACCATTAATGTCCACCAAACCAAAACAATGGCCACCCCAATAGAAACAGCGGCTAGTTGATTCAGCAGCTGAAGCAGCACTAACAATTGGACTTAGATCAATCAACCCAATGTTCTATCCATTGCCGAGACGGGCCCCGACTGGAATATCCATCCCAATGCTTCTTCAAGTCGGAAACATTGATTCGGTCGAGCCGTTGAACCGGCTCTTCCACCCACCCCCAAGTGCCATCGATAATGAAGCGGATGGAATCTGCAAATTTTGGTAGGGTTTTTTCGCGATTTTTGCATTGATTTTTACATAGGATTTCTGTTAAGGTTTTCCCTCAATTTTTCATTGATTTTTTACCTTTGATATTATAATATAATAATATATTGATAATATTATAATTATTATTATAGTATATTAATAATATTATAGCATAATTATAATATATTAATATAATATAATTATTATATTTTTGTATTATAATTATATTATTATAATATAATAATAATTGTATAATATAATCCCTGTCAATGGGGCCGAGGGAGTTAAGTCCCATAACAATCGGTCATTGGCAAAGTGGAGACCATTTCAATTCAAAGAGGTATAATCTAAACTTTGACGGAGCATCGAGAGGCAATCCGGGAGTATCAAGGGCAAGATGCATCATAAGGGATTGGAATGGACAAGTTATCTGCAAAGCTTCAGCGGAACAAACAACAAAGTAGAATTGCTAGCCCTCATTTTTTACCTAAATCTATTTCTAAAATTAAAAATTGTCGAACTAGAAATTGAAGGTGACTCAACCATAATAATAAACTCCCTCAGACGCAAATCTATACAAAACTAAAAACTGAAGGCCCTTCTCAATGTTGCTTTAGAACTGACAGCAAAGCTAAAAGACCACATAGCTAACCACATCTATCGTGAGGCTAACATGGAGGCCGACTCCTTAGCCAATATGGCGGCAGACGGTATAGAACAAATTGTGATGGGACTCAATTGATATGACAAAGGGGGATTATTATCTCCATTCGGATCAAGCAAAGCATTCGAAAATTATGACTTGGTAAGGATCAACCAGCCCCCTGTTTTCGATTATGGACCAAGCTTGGTGGATCTCGTCAAATGATGGGAGCTGGCAGCTCACGTTCTCTCCTCAAGTCACATTGGGAGGCAGCTACCATATGATATAATTTCACAAGAGATTTACAGAGTACGAAACAATTAATTCAGCAATGAATAGAGCAGGCGGTATAGTTGGCAAAATTATTCTGAGGTCATTTTGCCAACACTCGACGCATGTGGCTCAAGAGTCTTGTGAGATATGAAGAGGATGCGGTTTATTAATCCTAAGTCGAATAGAGACGAAGTCCATAACAAATTCCTAGCAAAGTGCTTTGGCAAGATAGAGATGGACACTCCAATAAGATTGATAAGTTCTCGAAGGAAAATGACCTTTCTTTTGTGAAATTTCTGACCAGCAGTTAAAGATGGTGTTTAGAACACACCATGGGATCATTTTGATGGCAATAAGATGGGTGTTAAGCGAGGACTTTTTGGTAGCAGACAATCACTATAGGCTAAACACGAACATTTCATCCAGATTTGTGGCCTCATTACTGGGTTTGAGGGAGACAAAGGAGATGGTTAGGGCTCTCTTGCAGGGGCTAATAAAGAAAGACTTCCTGGGGGAATAAAATGAAGTGATTCGAGCCACAAGGTTAGGTGTGGGCACTCCAATGTCGTAGGACAGAAAAAGATTCCTAGAGACAGAGGTAGTTGTTCAATGGTTTCCATTCCTCTTAGAATTTCAGAACCACAACTTTGATGCAACACTTGAACAAGGCAGTGAAAGGATGCTCCTTCCTTTAAGAAAGTAACGAACTTGGAACCCACATTCAGTCTCGACTCTCGAGTGGATGTTTGAATTCATCAATCAAAAACAAGAGCAAGAAAATAGGTAAAAGATCTTAGCAAATTAGATATATAAGCTATGTAATATTGGATTAGTTAGAAAAGAGCTCAAGATTTTGTTATAACTTGATGCAATAGAAGAATAGATAAGTAATAAGCAGGTTACAATAGGCAAGAAACCTCCGAGCTCTACCTAGCTTTTGCAATGTAAAGGGCAGGAGCCAAAGATCTTATGTAAAACTTTATTATGAATTAGCCCTAAGTTGCAACTTATGTGTGTATATATATATACATTTTTATTTTTTTTAATCTGTTTTTTTTCCCGATTATTTCCCATTTAAATCCTGATTTTTTTAAAAAAATTATACTTTTGATTTGTTGATTTTTTTCCCATACTATTTCTGCTGCTATGCTTCATAATATCATATTTCAAATTCATAAGTTCAAAGTTATTAATCACGAGTAATCACACCTTCATGTGCAATGGGTGCACCGAAGAGGTGTGGAAGGTCAATTAGGGAAAATTTTGGTCTAATTTTTGCATACATTTGTGTAGTACATGAGGTCAATTGATAGGCCATTTAGCAAATGATGCTGTTTGTGCAAAAAAGGTCTCAATGGAGAAGTGATAGGTTTAAATCAACTATGCATCCATTTACAGGGATCCAAAAACGAGTGAAACAAAACCTTTGAATCAAGAAGATAATCAAGCTCCATTACCAACAAACTCATGTTATGTTTGCAATAGGGAGAGTGGGAGAGATAGGGATAGAATGAGGGAGAGATAGAGGGGGGAAGAGAGAGAGAGAGGGGGGGGAGGGGGCGGAGGCGAGCGAGGGGTGGCAGTGGGGGAGGGGGCGGAGGTTGGAGGGTAATGAGATAGAGATAGAGAGGAAGATGTAGGAGAGGGATAGATAGAGATGGAAAAGATAAATATATAGAGGGAGAGATAGAAAGATAAAGATAGAGACGAGAAGTGATATATTGAGAGAGGTAGAGAGAGGGGGAGAGATATTGGGGTAGAGAGAGATGGAGAAGAAATATGGAGATAGAGATTGAGAGGCAAAGAGATATAGGTATAAAGGTCTAGGAAGAGGGAGAGGGAGAGAGATAGATGGATAATGAGGGAGACATGTCCAGAGATAGAGGGGGGGAGAGGAAGCTAGAGGTAGAGATGAAGATAGAGTGAGAGAGGAAGAGAGAGACAAATAGATAAAGAGATAGAGAGAGGTGTTGGAGTTAAAATGACACTGAGAAGGGGGGGGTGAATCAGTGTCTTAACAGATTTGACAAATTTTAAAAATTCAAAAACATAGCTTAGATTTGATCTCAATGTTATTCTGATTAATGCATTCATGAGTTGAATGTAATCATTTATAAACAGAATTGAGAAAAATAATAATCCCAACAGTGTACTGAAACAACAACACAGTAAAGCAGTGAGAACACAAAAAAATAAAGTGACACAATATTTGCCGAGTGGAAAACCCTCCTGGGGTATAAAAACCACTCCCTAAATGCCTTCCAAGCTTAATCTTTTAATCAACTGTTCACAATGCCTTATAGGCTGATTTTTTAGCACCCACTCAAGGAGCACCAACCCCTCGTTTAGAGATATCTATCTCAAGGAGTACCAACCCCTCAAATTATGTTTTGAACAATAATAATAACTTAGAGGATTTCTCTGTTTTCAGTTAAGCACATATTTCTCTGTTTTCTCATCTACAGAATACCTTAAAGATTCAATAATTGAATCCCTAAAATACTTCATAGAGAAGAAATTTACAATCTCTGCATCTTGTTATTCAGATTTTATTGCAGAGTTTTATCCATATATATTTTCATACAGCCAAAGAATGATAATCTTAGAATTACAACAACAGCCGCAGAAAAGAGTTTTCTGCTTCTATCATACATCTGCCAGATAGGTAACTGTCTTCAGGAGTAACGACAGAACAACCAACCCAGCTAAGAGCCATTCTCAACAAATCTGTAACGTATGAGTTCATATTGCTGCATAAAAAGCACAACTGTCCACCACAGAAAATCATAACCTCTAATGCATGAATGACAATACTCAGTCAGGGCATCATTTGTCATACTAGTAACAGAGATGCAGAGAGCAGTTAAAGAAAAATGGTGATTATAAACCAATATGTGCAACATGAAACGCATAAATAAAAATACCAGACAAATCTGTAACTCCCATGGCTCCATCAACCACTGTCGAGCTTCCAACCAGAAATGCACCAAATAAACCTTCCATAAACCACTGTAAAAACCGTTACAGTCAGCAACAACAGAAACGTAAACACTCAAGATGGTGGCTAGGCTAGGGTTCGATACCCAGCTAAAAGAATAAACTCAAAAAGTTTGCCCTATTCCTTTTTATTTCCTTCGATGACACGTTATGCCAAAGGAAACTTTAACGTCGCCAGACAACCTTATGTTTGTCGCTTTCGCCAAGACCCATTAGAGTCGGGAGAAGTCATAACGAATACATAATGTCACGCCGAGAGCTCATAACATCCTTTTGGTCGATGAGACAAAAAGGTTCTCTCATCGAAATGAAACAATCATTCGCTATCGCTATAGCTTTAGATATCGGAGAGACATCATATAGATCAACTTTGTTATACCAGAAGTCATTCATTTGACTTTGTCGACAAGACACACCATCCTCGCCATGACCTCACATCGATGAAAGAGTCTCACCGAAAAGACTTTTCAACTCTTATGAGTCGCTGTAACCTACAATCTTCGGGGAGACCTCTCGGAGAATACTTTGACATACCGAAAAGAAACTTTATTCACTGAGTCGCTGAGACAATGCCAATCTCTCGCCGAACGCACTTCATAAGACTTAGTCGGCAAGACCAAAAAGTTCGCTATGACATTCCACCGAAGCAAAACTCTTGCCAATACGCATCCATCCACCACCAGTCGGTGTGACATTGCATATTCGTTATAACCTCACACCGAAGCCTTAAGCTCTTGCCGATGAGTTTCCATTTAATCTCCAATCGGTGTGACATACCAATATCGCTGAGACCACATACCGACGAAATAACATATGCCGATAGAGATCACTTTCAGTCGCCGAAACAAAAGACAAGTCTTGCCGAAATAATCTTTCTTGTGCCGGTCACCAAGACATGAAACGCTCGATGAAACAACATGCCGATAGGGATTTCTTACACAGATGAACCACCTTATGAGTTAGTCGGTGAGACCCAACTCATTCGGTAAGACCTCCCAGTGGTGAACACAACTCATGCCGATAGACCTTTCCACTGTCGCCAAGACAACGGGAATGTCACGCCGAAAGCAACCTGTATGTTAAATTCAATCGACATGACATCAGAAATGTCTTGCCGATAGGCAACACAGACATTTCAAAGTGGATCGGGGAGACCCTGCCATACTCATGCCGATATGTGTAAGCCCGAATGAGAAACAACCAATACCTGTGATATGCAAAAAGAACCATCCTGACAAGGAAACCAACTGAAAGAGATTTTGTCATCAAGGACAAACCATAAACACAGCTGAGATCCAACAAGAGGTAGAGGGAGAGATAAAGATAGAGGGATAGGGAGATAGAGAGGGAAAAATAAAGAGGAAGAGATAGAGAGATATAGAGGAAGAGGGAGAGGGTGAGATAGAGAGAGAAACATAGATGGTGAGATAGAGTGATAAAGAGAGAGATATAAGGAGATATATAGCGAGGGGGAGAGGGAAACAGAGACAGATAGATAGACAGACATAGATAAGTACAAATGGAGAGAGGGAGAAAGAAATAGGGAGAGATAGATATATATATAGGAAGAGAAAGATATATATATATAGATAAAGAGAGAGAGGTAGAGATAGAGAGATAGGGAGGGAGCGAGGAAGGGAGAGATGGGGAGAGATAGTGGGGAGATATAGAGAGAGGGAGGGAGAGAAAGGGGGAGAGATAGGTAGAGGAGGGGGAGAGAGAGAGAGAGGGAGAGGAGGGAGAGAAGGGGAAAGATACTTCAATATATAGAGAGGGAGAGGGAGGGAGAGAGAGAGAGAGGGCAAGATGTTGACATAGGTTGGCACCTAGTATGGTGGCTATACCTTTGATAAATCTTTGGACCAAGGGTAATAGTTTTAACAAAATATTGAATTATTTGTAATTGACATGTATAACCTCATTTTGTTTTTTTGGTTGCATATGCATTATCCTTTAGTGCCCTTATCCCCTTATACTTCTCAAGATAGAAGACATATGAGGGATCAAAATGTAAAATATTTGCAACTACGATATTTGACATGTCATATATAATTGTACTAATTGGTAAGTTGGATTTTGTAGAGGAGAGAGTGCCAAGGGAAGAAGTTATTGGAAATTGCATAGGACATGTCATTTTTCATTGAATATGTACAAAGCTACAAAGTACTTGTTGGTTTGACTCCATTGCAAATGATCTAGTGTATCTTCTTTCTCACTTCTCTTGTTTGTACTTGTTTCTCACCTTTGGGAGTCTTAAATTACACTATACCATTATATTCCTTATACCCATACTTGTTTTGCTTTAGTTTCACATACAACCTAATGACTATGAAGATACTATTTTGATTATATGTTCTTGAATATCGATACATTATAAGGTCAAGTCCTCCTAAGGCCCATACAACCTCACAACCTTCTAATGACTTTTTTGTGTTGATAATCACATTCTAATGCGAATTAACATTAGCTTTGATTTTCTATCCAACAACCATATTAAGTTTAATTTAATCTAAATTATTTTATTATATCTATACATTATTTACAAATTTAATTATTAACTAAAATAAATATTATTTCTATAATTACAAGGTAATATTAAATTAATTTATTATTTATTTATTTTTGCTCGATGAGTAAGCGTAAGGGAGTCGAACCCCATAAAAATATTGAAAAAATATGGGAAAAAAAAAAGAGGAGAAAAGTAAAGTAAAGTAGTTGCTCTTGTGGATGGCCATAAACTATGTAACCATAGTTGCATAATATTGAACAAATAGATACTAAATTACAATCTAAGACCATTTGGAAGAATTATCACAATTTTTGGAGTGAGGCCGCAGGTTCATATTGTGCCCTGCCTCATTCCCTTCATAGGAGACTTTCTTTTTCTTACACACTACTTCCCATTTGTCATTACTTTGTTCTTCACTCTACACAGCTATAGTTGGATGAGACGACAAAAGAGATTTAGCCATTGGAGTGGATTTTCCACATTCATCCACAGATTGCAACTGATCATCTTTTGACATTGTTGGGTCTTTCACTGTTGACATTTCCTTGCCCTAAGGCGAATCCTAGTGTGCATTCTCATTACCCTCATCCGGCAAAGGCTCAAGAGAAGGCTCTTGTTCTTCCTCTAGGCTAAAAATGGTGTAGTGATATGGAGCAATATCTTTCCACCATGTGGCTTGCCGATTTGATTTTTCTTTGGGGCTAGGACATTCTGCTACAAGATGCCTCGTACTATAGCATCTTCTGCATTGAAAAGGTAGTCCCTCATAGTCCAAGGGTTGGGACTAGCATTGATCATTAACCCTTAAGATTATTTGCTGGAAGGTCTTTTGAAGTGTCCATATCAACTAATTTGTGAGCATAGGTTGTGTGCATAAACTCAAAGGATCCATTGTTTGTAGCCAACAAACTGCCCAAAGAATTTCCAATCGTCTCAAAACATGACTCAACCTCGAAGTGAAGAGGAAGATTCAGAAGATGTACCCAAATGGGCATAATATCAAAGGATTTTGTGGAGGGACAAAATGACAAGTGCCACGGTTTCAACATTAGCAGGTGTTGTCCCCATGCCCATAGAGGGTGAAGGATGGTGTTTCGATCCTCCATGCTGTCAAAAATCACAATGAAGAAACCACAAGCAGAGGGATAAATTTCAAGTTTGTTTGTCATAATGGGTTGCCAGGATTATGTGATCCACTGATGCAGGTCTGGGAAGCAAAGCCATAAGTGGCTAAACCTGCCTATCAACCCATGCTTTGCAAAAAAATCCTCATTTTTTACTATCTCTTCTTTAAACTTGTTTTCCAAATTTATTTCCAACGGCATACCTATGCTTTGAATGGGCTTTTTTCCTTCGAAGGGTTTGCTTTTGAAATCCCTTAACTTTGTTGGGTGTATGTAGATAGGTGTGGAAGCCTCAGAAAAAGCCTTATCAACTTGGATTTGGGAGCCATTGCCAAAGCGACCTATGGTCGTTAAAACCCCTTGCATTCTCCAACCAAAGTCGTCACACCTCTCTCCATTGCATCGGGTTTGTGAAGGCTTGTGGATAGAGGCTAATCGCGAGAGAACAAACTTTGATGGGGGGTGTTTACCCTGTCCCACCCCACCCCACTCAAATGCCACTATCTTGTGGCTTTTTCCAATTCTCAAGATGTCTTACTACATGGTCCCATGGGGGGGCTTGGGCTCCTATTTTCACGGAAGCAGGTGGTCTCATGGGAAAAAAAAATTCTGCTACGGGATTAATTGGAATCATTTTCAGCCCAAATTGTTTTGGGCTGAAAATTTCAGCTGCTGAGATTGGGGTGGGGCTAGAAATTGCCCCACCTACTTGAGAGTACTTTCCTACCACTTGTCACAAATCTAAAAATTTAGATTCCCGCCAAGAAAAAATTGGAGGGAAATGATGTTTATTTATTATTTTTTTATTCACAACATTCCATTCCACTACCAGCCTGGAGGTTAAAATTTTAAGCTAAACTGCACAACTAAATTCATGGGACCACCAACTTCAAAATATTCTGCTAAAAATTTGAGCAAATTCTGCTCCGTATTTTTAGGAAGCTCCCTCCATGGGACCATGCCCTTAGCATCCTTCGTAGGGGGAAGGCGCACAAAAGACATCTCAAAACCCTTTTTGTGTCGGCAGCGTAAATTAATTTATTATTTATTATATAATATTAAATAGAATTTAAATAATATCTATTATTGATTAATAATTTAAATATGATATAACATATTACCTTAATTGAGAGTCCACGTAAAGAAAAAGTACAGATAGCTAGTCACAAACCACCATCGCAACCCAAAAACCCAAAAATATAGCAAAGAACCAAGACGATTGCAAAATCAATTATATATTATAATATAAATTTTATCTTTTAAAATTATTTTTTATCAAAAAAATCTTCATAAACTCTTTGAATATGCCTCTATATTTCAAATCTAAATGCATCTCTTTATATATTATTTTTATTAATAATTATGTATAAATCTTTTTCCAATAAAATAATTAGACAAAATATTCTCTCTTTGATTCTTCTATCTACTAACCTTGCACTTAAGTTAGAGTTCGTCCCATTACAGTAATGGTAGTAAATGAGGGGATCAATACCCAATCTTCTTTACGCACATGTCAAAAGATTTAACGATGGTAGGCAGTCAACCCAACACACCAAATGCCCCAATAAAGAGTTATTTACTTCATTTAAAAATAAAATCCATCGCTACCAACTCCTAATTACCTACACTGATCGGTGAATATAAACATCAAAATCCAAGAACAAGTTACTGGTGACAATCCAGTAACATAGTTTAGTGTCAAAGAGAGTTGAAATTTCGGCGGCAAAGGAGACTGACGAAAACAAACAGCCAAGATTATTTTTGTCATCTTGCATCCCTTCTAGAATAGGCTGAGTCATCGATCTCGATAGTCAGCCAATTCGGTTCATAAAGGGAACACCTTCGGCATAATCGGTAACTACTAATTAGTGCCAAATTCAACAGTTCAGACTTCAGTCATATGAAAATAAATTTAAAACATCATAGATTCAAGATTCAAAACACATCATATTGGCCAGCAGCCTCTACATCTGCTGCCACCTATTCTACCGCCTCACTTCATATGAAGAAAGGAGAGTCATAACCTCTTGTATAACATTAGTCTCTACTTGATCACAAAGTGGAACACCTCTTTAATGATCCCTGCAATACGATATTTGAAGCAATTGATGCTTCTGATCTTGTTCTGACAATAAGGACACAATACTTGTCTTGTTTCTCCCTCCAGAGTTCCATGATTTAAAACAGGGTCCTAGTTTGTGATGCCATATCTCGAAAAAAAGAATCCAAATTTGAAACCTTAGCATAAATTAAAAAATTAAAGATCATAAAGTGTAAAACCTAGCAGCTAGCTAGCTGGTGAACAATAGAGAGAAAATAAATAAATAAATAACAAAACCCTAGAATGAGAAGGAAAAACAAAACAAAAATCTGAAAATAAAAAACTGAAGAAATATTTAACAATGCAAGCTTTTGATTTAAACTGTGTATGTTTTTCAGTCGACATTTATTGTTAATTTGTTACATATAAAATGCTTCCAAAAATCAGTCCAAGATTATGAAAAATCAATTCCAAATGTGTTAAATTTTGTCAACATGACAAAGATGTCTTCAATGGAAGAAATAATTGCATAAAATGAAATGTTTTGATGCTTTTCTGACAGTGACATGTATTAATACATCACCAAGCAAGTTTTTATCTCAAACTCATAGCATGTGAAAAACTCACCAAGTTTCTGTGCACAACTTACTGGTGAGTAAAATCGCGAGTGACTCGCCAAGCAAATTTTCTTGTGAGTTGGCAAGTTTTTGGGTGATTTTTAATCAATACTTCAGATATTTCCAGAATAATAGGCTACTGGTTAGACTGAGTGGAATTTACTTAACTGTGCTTTTATGCGTATAATGTTGGAAACCCATTGAATGTATATAATGATTATATCTAATTTTTCTGCAATCTGATGCTTTCCTTCAATTTGTCCAGATGAAATGTTCATCCTCAAAGTCCAAATTGTCCCTTTTGCTTCATTCAGGACAATTAGAGAATTTGTTGTTTGGATGTTAAATCTCAACTTATTCTCTTCCGACAAAATGAGTGTTGGAATTCCCATGAGAATGAGTTTCTGATCCACATTTACTTCAGCCCAAACTATGATTGCTCGAGGTATTCAAGCCGTGTATTGCCATAAGGAATGTAGATATTTATTGTTTTAACTTTTTAAGTGGTGAAATGTGACTTCTTTTCATAAGAATAGAAGCAAGAAGGCATTTTATATTTTGTAGGTTGCCAGTTTTGTTTCTTGCATTACAATTAGATCAATTAAGCTTTCATTGACATTGTCTTTGAACAAGAGACGTTTATGGGGCACGCTAGTGCCTCGTGTATTCCAAGATAATATCTGTATAACAAGGATTAAGAGGGAGTAGAAGTGCCTTATTTTATGAGTTGATCCAGGCTAGAGAGTTTTGGCATCTAGATCTGCATTATTTCTATCAATGCCTTCTTTCTTTTTCAATCCTCTTCAATTTCTATAGACTTATTTGGAGATTTCTTTTTTCTCTTGGTGTTGTCTTCCAAATATTTTGGCTCCCATATCTATATATTTCATGGGATAAGTTCTTGTGAGTGCTGTGGTTTTGAGCCATTGTACTCCTAGCAGCCAACATGGGGAAACTGTGTTTGACAAGAATTTGAAGGCACCTAGGGACTTGCATGTATTTTGCTTCTCCTATTTTGCAGTTTCCTTTGGTTTCTTTAATGACCGAAGAGTTGAATCCAGAGTTGTTTGTACATCCTCCATCTTGTCAGTCTCTTCTGGACCCTATTATCCAACTGCTGCAAAGGGATTTATCAGCATCATTCAATTTGCCATTGCTGTTTTTACCTTTGCTCCCCCTTCATAGGATTTTTTAAATCTGTTATCTTCACAGCTCTTGCTATGTTGTTACTGCAGGTTAGGGGCACCTTGTGATGTTTCTGACGATAAGGTTGAGAGTACTTGCTGTCCACTTTATGATACTGAACCTACTTTTGGATTCATTGTTCACAAGTTTCTTGGGACAGGCAGACCCTGGCCTTGTAGCCATGCTCGTGGAAGATTCAATACCAAAATGGGATGTTTTCATAATCCAAGGACAGAACCCACTCTGTTACTCCCATTCCTAGAATTAGTCTTTCTGATATGAGCCTATCTAAGTTCAGATTGACACAGATCCTCATATGGTAGGGAACTCTAGGATTTCTCGAATTCGGAAGCCATCATGTACTCTCTAATAGTACCTCTAGTCTTTGAAAGAAGACTACCACTAGTTTTTACTAGGAAATAATGGCAACCTAAAGTATACAGGGACAGAACTGGGCAGGTTATTTGCTAGGTTAAAAGCCAAAGACCAGTGCTTCATAAATACAATGAACCATGGCAATCCTTGGAACAAACAATATGTTGGAAAATAAGGTTTACATTTTGTAATAAAGTCACCTTAGTGACTTAATGTTAGTGTTTAAATGTTTAGTTAGCTTTCTGTTAATTGTTGGCAGTTAGTTTCCCATAAGGTAGATTTGGGGAAGTTGTACGGGAATACAATACTTTATAAGCATTCCCAAATGAACATTAATATATTATATATTTTGGTGCTAGCAATATGGTTTAGTTTTTTACAAAATTTGTCACTGTGAATTTCATCATGATATCAAAGCAATAATGAGACTTTGTTCCTGCGGTGAGGAAATGTGATTTAGGTAATGGTGAATGCCAAACTTTGAAGTCATGTCTGAAGCAAGGTGCAGGCTACAATGCAAACCTGGAAGCAGAGGCAGCAATCGAAAAGGAAACATTATTCTTGACAGAAGTTATAAGTAGTGCCAAAGGAGGGTAGAGCACGGCCAGCAACATACAAAAGATATATCAATATTCCAGAATGCTGGCAGATAAAGATTTAAACATTGCAGATGAGATTGTATATAAGCCATGAATATATGCAAACGCCACTCAACACAACTCCATTGGTGATTTGCTGCTGTAGAGGATAGAGCCTGGAAGGGAGCTTTTTACACTTGTTTACAGTTTTTATTGAGAGACCTGTGTGAATGAAAGTGCGTAAAGGGCAATCTTGATACATTGACCCAGTGTGAGAAGCCTTCTGTTTTTGCTTCATTATAGTTAGATAATGATGAGTGGCAGCATCTCCAAGGCATTGACGAAGACTGCATTGCATCCTCCTTGATTGCAGTCCAAAGTCTAAAACCTTAATGCACTGTGTTTGTTCTTCAATTTTCTGTTGCTGATTTGCGCCATACATTTGTTTAAATTCTTGCATGAAGATTAATATAAGAGGTGGCAAGCTCGCTTTGGTAAATTTGTGGTGATCTAGATCAGTTTACTTATTGTGCAAGCTCTGTACTTGGTGGCATTTATTCTAGAACAAGATAATCGTGGTAAGATCTGATTAATGCTACAATCCGCTAAAATTCTAATTACTTATCTTGTTTTGGGCATTAAACGATGTGAGAGATAAGTGAGACAATATGGTGTACAGAACAATTAGTTGAATTGGTTCGATATCAGTTATAACGTCACTTGTTCCAGATTGGAAGTGTTGTGTGATAAGTTAGAGAAGTGTATGTCTTAAGGCACATTTATTTTGTAAGTGCAAAGTTTATAAGAGCAGAGATATTTAATTGAGTTAAAATTATTGTAACGGTGTATTATCAGTAGAATACTAAAAACAACTACTCAAATTTTCACTTTCGCATATCGCCAAACTTTATATGGTTACTTCACATAATGTTTGTATTCTTGATGCCATCCATATTACAGCTGACAGAGATTTCAAGCTCACATACTTGTGCTATTGAAGAGTCAAATGGAACATCAAATGGATAAAGTGTAATAGGTAACAGAGGAGGCTAGTGAACACCAGAGGCTAGAGGAATCTCATCATCTCAAGCTAGCTTCTCACTTAGAGAAGGTAGTTCGTATGTGAAGCATCTGTTTTGTTTTTGTTCTTTTCTACAGAAGCTGATAGTGTTGAAGAATTCACATCTTAAGAAATCTTCTTTTTGAAGACAACAAGGGATTTAGTGTAGTGTAGATAAAACTCAACATGGATTATTGCCCAAATAGTTTGGGAGTCTGTGGATCTTGGGAATTATACCCTTACAAGGGTTATGAGACAACTGATGGAGCATTGCAGATGTAGCTTGTTATGGATTGTTGTCCAATAATTCAGGAGATTTGTGATTCAGGAGTTTGAGGAGGTGGTAATCCAAAAAACTCAAGAATTCAACTTGGGAGCTACACCTTTATGAGGGTTACGAGGTAGCTTGATGGAGTTCTACCTAGTTAAAAAACTTCTTCAAAGAGAAGCTTTTGAAGAATATACAGTTATGATTGGTTAGCATGTTTTTTTTGTGTGTTTTGAGGAACTTTGGTGGCCAGCTAGAACATTTTCTCAGACACAAGTAGTTTGGGGTATTTGGGATGAAAATTTGGTGGTTAGCTAAGACATCTGCCTAGACACAAATAGTTTAGAGTGTTCTAAATGAGTGAGGAAATTTGGTGACGGTGCTTCCGCAGATTTCCACATAGGCCACTGCAGTCAGTCATGCAATTTCTCTGTTTTTTTATTGTGTTGTTTGTAATGTAAATATTAAGAGGGGTTGTTGGAAAATAAGGTTCACATTTTGTAAGAGTCACTTTAACGATTTAGTGTTAGTACTGAAATTTTTAGTTAGCTTTGTGTTAGTTGTTGGAAGTTAATTTTCCATAGGGTAGTATGGGGGACATTGTATGGGAATACATTGCTCTATAAGCATTTGCACAATACATTGTAAGATCCCCAAATGAACATTAATATATTTATATATTTCGGTGTTATTAATATGGTTTAGTTTTTACAAAATTTGTCCCTACAAATTTCATCATAATATTTCTCATTTCTTGTTGAGAAATCTACAAAATATTCTTCGGGTACCATAAGTGACTCAACAAGTCCCATGGTTTCCAATTTTATTCAGCCTGAACCCTTGGAGTATTTAGTCCAAGGGCTTCCATGATTCTACAGATCAAGGAGCTTTCATTTAGCAACCAGATACTTTGTTTCACTTGGCCCATGGAGAATGAGACCTTAATTGGGTTTTCCAATTTGAGATTGCACCCGTTTTCTTTTATAGTTAGAAAGTTGGACCCAGTGACTTTTCTTTAGGCATGATAACGCAAAATCCTTGCAGATTTGTGGTATTTCTTAAAAACAGAAAATTTGAAGTTTTGGTTTGAATTTTGAGGGATATTAAGATTGGAGGAGACCATGGCCTCCATTCAAAGACATATACTAGATGAAGATCCACTCACTCATTGGTTATTTGGATAAGAAGTTTAATGGCTTTGATGGCTGCAAATTGAAATAGATGATTGGGTGGATGGAATGCATGAGAAGTGCTCACCGAGCAGAATGTTATTATGAATTTTTAAATTATCTTAATATGGCACTCTTCCACTTGTTTACATTCATCATTTTGTGTATACTGATCATAAACATCAATCTGCATGTTTGAACCTGAATCTGGAAAGATGTCCCTATAGCAATGGAATTTAATTTTAGTGTAGGTTTGCTATAACGTAGGTCTAGTACTCTTTTTGTTTTGTAGAATAAATCAAGCTGATACGGTTTGATGTAACTTGACAATTTATTAGTCCAAGTGGTCCCTGAAGTAACATTAATGGTGTCCCTCTTCAGCAAGGCACAAAAGCAAAAGTTCAAACTAAAAAAGGAATATAGAAAAGGCCACCATAGGTATGCATATTCCCACAAAAAATAATATCACAATTATTTTCCAACAAACTTCTATTGTGCAAAAAAGGAAGAAGAAAGTGGACAAGAGTAATAACAAACGCATAAACCGCTGGATGGTAAACATGAAGTCATGGATAGCTTAAACTAAATGATGGTTCAACCTCAAGTCTTAGATACTCCTCTAGTAAAGATGATGATGGTCATTCCTCTCTTAGTCTTCCAGAATACAGACACAGTCTATTCAATGGATTTTGTAGAGTTAATAATTTTACCTCCCTTTTCCTTGCAGTTATCTACTACTAATGTACTATGCATAACATTATATTGCATAGGATTGCAATTTTTCCTTTATGGTAATTTGGAAAGCAAGAACGTGCTTCAAATGCAAGGTGTTTGGATGGCTAGCAATGCATCAAGGTTAAGCTGTCAAAGCATGGTCAAGTAATGTGGGTATTGTGGATGCTTTTGCAATTTTTTGTGTGGGAGATAACAGTTGCTAATAAATTCTGGAAGTGTACAACAGTTAAGAGGGTTTTGGGGTTTGTTACAAGATAAGTTCAATTCCCGTCTTACCGCTTGGATGCTGAGAGGCAGGCAAAATCCTATGGCACACAATTTGGTTGGCACCAATCAGTTTCATCTGGAGGATGCAAAGCTGTTTTTCAAGGAATTTCCTCCCCACTCCTTTTGGGAAGTTGTGATTTTTTAGACAAGAATTTCCTTGATTGATGCTAGTGGAAGGATCTGAATTATTTGCCCAGTGGGATGCAAGTCCATGGACTTTCTTTCCTTGCCTATGTAGAGAGAAATTCTTCTTGTAATCATGATGCTCAGCTGATGTAAATCATTTGTTGTTTAAACTTTAAAGTAATTCAAAAATGCATTTATTTAAAAACATATATTCTCTATAATGAAATCACTTTCCCAATATAAAATTACAATGAAACCACTGGAATCAACCTCTTGAGACTGTGATTGACAATGACAACCTCAAAAAATTGTTGCAAGCTTTTGGATTCAACTGTGTATGTTTTTGTGTCAACGTTTTGGATCACACTCAGTGATCCATCATCAGGCAGAGGAACAAATGTGATCCGAAACGTCAACACAAAAACATAGACAGTTGAATCCAAAAGCTTGCAACAATTTCATGGACTGTGGAAAACTCAATCCAAAAATAACCTCAGAAAATTTGTTGTGCTAAAAATTAAAGGTATTCATTTTGACTAAGTTCTTTAAACACCTACAGTATCACATATCTTAAAACACTTTGTGCCTCTATGAGAAATAATTCTCAAGTTGCATCTGTCATATGGGTTTATAAAGCCTTATATTTTAAATTCTGTATTCTTTCCAGGTATACAACCCATCTCTCATCCTAAAGCTCAGAAACCTTAAATTCCAAGTTCTAGCCCCCAAGTGCTTTTCCGCTTCATGCAACTTAATGGCAGTATAGCTGTAGAAGATAATATGTCTCGAAGCAACATGTTCCAAGCAGTACCAACAATAACTTTATAAAGAGAAAGATCTTGTGATAGGAGAATGCACCACAAAGAAAAGCAGATTAACTAATAATATACCGAGGTTTCACATTGTAGTGTTTGTTCCATGTAAGCTGCCTAGTTGCCATGAATCTCATCCAAACAAGGATTCCAGCCAGTCCAAGCTCGCCTTCATCTTTTGCTTGTTTCAACAACTCTGTTGCAATATTGAACCTGCTTATCACATACAACAAAGGGCATGTTTTTTAGTGTACTGACATGCACAAAACAAACTGCAATTTTTTTGATCTTCTTAAAATGTCAACTCAACTAGAACAACATTGTCTATCACAATACATTTAGAAGATAAAAATCCCAAATACAAAACCCTGACATCTTTTAGAAAATCATTTAAGTTTAGCAAATTGAGTAATATACTTTTGTAATACTGGTTACTTTAATCTTCCGATGATCAAAACTTATGCCTCAAATGGCAAGAGAATTGACCAGAAAGAAATATAAAAGAATTCAATTGATTAATTCCTGCAAAGAGCAAAAGCTCTGAAGAATCTGAAGTGGATGCACTGTCACTAACATCCAATTGTTGGCACTTAAGCACAATTTCTAATGTAATCTCCCCGTTTTGATATTCTTGGTATAAGGGATCCACTTCTTGGGACTGGCAGCACAGGAGTAGCATTGAGTGAGTAAACTGGCAGTCTAGGAATAGTTAGGGTCAATTAAATCAAGAAATAAGGCAGGTGAGTCACTTAAGGTCAATTAAATAAGGAAATACAATGGATGAGTCAGGTTGGGGAAACTACCTATTTGAATTGCAATCGGTTGAGGGATGGATTTGTCAATTAATTGTCATCAACTGAAGAATGGACTTGTCCCTCAAACTACAATCAATTGAGGACCAGATTGCCCTTGACTAAGGAACGCATAAAAAAAGGAAAGCATAAAAAATAGGAGGTATTGGTCCTATTGGAGGCATAAGATAAGTCACTTAAGAAATTTGGAAACAAAATCAACTTCATTCTCAGGCTTGTGATGTTGTCAAAACAGCTGGTCACATTTGGAGTCAAAACCCCTCAGGCGTGGCAATCCAACCATCTTGGGAATGAAAACCCTCAAGGAGCAGATATCAGACCATCATGGGGATGGAAACCCTCAAGGAACGGGTCAAGATTCAGAGTGACTCTAAAATATCAGAGGTGTTCAGATTTGCGTATGTATCAGAGTAGTGCGTTCAGATTTGTAAGTTGTATCAAACTGGTAGATTTCAAGTTGTATGTGTGTGCATTTGAATAAAATATAAAAAATACAAAAACATTTATTGTTGTAGTATTTCAGGGTATTTTTGGGTTTGTTATTATGTATACATGTAGTTGAGGTTTTTTACAATGGTATTAGAGTTAAGACCTAGCCAGCCTGAGGAAGGTATTAAAAAAATAGTTACTGAATGTCAGTAAATGACAGAGAAATCAGATATCAACTTAAGGGACAAAGGAAGCAGAAAATGTCACATGAAGACAAAGAGCAGGAATGTTTCAATGTGATGAGATCCTTGAAGGATGGGTACCAACAGCTCATCAATCTTTTCATCCATGGTGTGCAAGGTAAGGGAACCAAAGAACCCAACCATGCTAGTATGCCTCTAGTTAATGGTACACAAAAGGAATCCTCATCTTCAGCAACAAACCAAAACACCCTAGTGAAATCAATCATTGGTACCTGTTGTGACCTTTTCCACACATCGCCCCATTGCAAATGGGGACCCCCTAATTTTGGCTTTGCTTTTGGTTTGATGTTGGTTTGTTTTTGCTGTTGTCTCTCTCTCGTTCTGTCTACCTTTCCGGGTTGTGCCCGTCATCGAGCTTAAACGTGAAATTTGGCCAAGTCTGAAAATTAGGGTTTCGTCTTCCTGGTCAGTTTGAGGTCGAGTAAGGTGAATAACTTGAAATTTGAGACTAACGTTGTTGATAGTATGCTTCCAGCAGGTTCTCAACAGATCTTCATCAAATTCCGGGTACTTACTATTTTTAGTAAGTGTGCAATTCAGGGGCAATCCGTCAGCATTTTTGAAATTTCGACAGTCACACGGCATTCAGAGCACATTAGGCTACTCACGTGTAAAATTTGAGCGAAAATAGACGACTTTCTATTTTTAGTAGTCCAGCTTCCGGGACAAATTTCAGGGTTCAGATGCAGAGTTTTTCTTTGCATGTTGGCATATTCCTTCTGGGTTTTTCGAGACCTTCGCAATGGTATAACATGCAAAGCGAGACGACAACTTTCATAATTCAGTCTTCCGAGGCTATTTTTAGGGTTTGCATGTCAGGGTTTCTTTTGCATGTCGGATGATTCCTGATGGGTTTTTCGAGAGCTTCGCAATGGTATGACATGCAAATGAAGATGATCACTTAGTAAGGAACTTACTATTTTTAGCAGGTGCGTCCCGACAGCTGCTTCCCAGCAGTTCAGAATCACAAGCCTATCGCAGTGCCACAAAAACGAGAGCAAACAGAGATCTTTTGATACGCATGCAAAGCGAATTAGGGTTTCCAACTTCAGAGCCTGAAAAGAAGGGCAAAAAGTCAGAATTTTTGAAAACCAGTGTAAACCACCGCGATCAGCATCCTTCGGGCTATTTGCTGGTAAAATTTCAAGTCAAACGGAGCACTTACTATTTATAGTAAGTCATTTTGAAAACTGGCTAAAAATAGCAGGTCAGGTGCATGCGCTAACGTCAGCAGTAAGGTCACGTGGTGAGGAACACGCCATTCAAATTTCAAGTTAATCGGAGCAGTGGAGCTATCAGAAGCAAGCATTTGCTATTTATAGTAAATCATCTTCAGAAATGGGCTAAAAATAGCAGGGTCAACTAAAAATGGCATTGTCAACAGAACAACAAGGTTATGAGGATGCAGTGTGCAAAATTTCAAATCATTCCGAGCTTCAGAGATGCAAAATCAGAGGGCTTACTATAAATAGCAGGGCATGCAAGCTGGTGAAAACGAGGGAAAATTTTCCTAAGTCTGAGTTCATCCTCTTGCCACCTCAAAATGCGACCAAGTTGGTAAAAAATTCTAAGGCAAGTGTTTTATCCCTCACACATAGCAAAATGCGCCCTACTTGATGAGGAAGCAAAGATGTTCAATCATAAAAATATTCTAAGTATAAAAATCCACCTCCCTATGCTAAATGCGCCCAACAAGCAAAAAGGGTCAACGCAGTCAACAAGTTTCATCCTCCTCCACTAGCAAAATGCGCCCACCTTGAAGGAGGAAAGCCGGAAAATTTTCTAAGTATTAAACTCGTCCTCCTCACCCCTCCAAATGCGCCCATCCTCTTCAAGGGGTGAAATGCGCCCATCCTCTTCAAGGGGTGAAATGCGCCCAAAAGACAAACAAGTCAAAGGAGTCAAAGAGTTTTATGCACCACACATAGCTAAATGCGCCCCCAAGGTGGATGACTTCAAAGAAAATTTCTAAGTATAAATATCCTCCTCTATGTGTCATTTGCGCCCATGCAAGGAGAGGGTCAAAGATTTAAAGAAGAAGTCAAGGGCGTTAGAATCTCATCCACCTCACCATGCTATTTGCGCCCATGTTTAGAAGTCAACAAGTCAAGGCTGGCCGTTGGAAATGTGTTATTCTCCTCTACATGCTATATGCGCCCAAGTGGGGCCATGTCAAGACAAACATAAAGAAGTTGAAGAGTCATCCTCCTCCTATGCTCAAATGTGCCCATGCAAGATAAAAGGAAATCAAGGCGTGGTGCATGTAGAAAATATTCTAAGCTTTGACTTTCTCTCTCCCCTTTGAATGCGCCAAGACAAAAGTAAGTATGGGGTAAAACGTGGTAAACAAGGTAAAGGTGAAGTGAACTTGGCGTGGTTAACCTCTTGTAATTGTGAAATGCGCCCAAGGAGGAGTTAAATGTGTTGGGCGTGGAAGTGAAATATCTTCCTCAAGGTGCTAAATGCGCCCAAAATACATGAAGCTTGAAGTAAGGTTGATAAGTGCTAAGGCGTTGGACTTTTAAATATCCTCTTCAAGTGTGAAGTGCGCCTAGGCTTATGAGGTGGTGAATAAAATATATTAGGCATTGAAAGTTAAAACGTCTTCTTCAAGTATAAAATGCGCCCAAGGGGAGATTAAAATATACTAAGGCGTTAAGAATGATCTCTATGACAAGGCAAATGCGCCCATCCTTCATGGGAGTGTGAAGTAAAATACAGATATGAACAAGACATGCTGGACGTGGTATGTGCCTTCAAGGAAAATTTTCCAAGTGAAGCAAAATAAAATTTTCCCCACCACAGGCAGAGTGATTGAGGAATGAATAAAATTTTCTAAGGGAAAAATTTTCGAAATGCTAAGTGATTCAAAAAAAATTTCTAAGGCACAAATATTTTCTCCCTTAGAAAAATGCCTAAGTCTGGAGAGGTGATGGAATTTTCCTGAAACATGAGCAGAGTTGCCAGAGGTGAAGTCAGTGACTGCCAGCTTCACAGGGTTGATAAAAATTTTCCAAGTCAGAGCAGAGAAATACTTCAAGATCGAAGAACGAGAATAAATTTAATGAAAGAATATTTTCTAAGGTTCGAAATTCAAGAAAATTAAATGAACCCGTTCATTGGGTACCCATGGATTCGAAACGTTCTAGAGAAAATTTTCTTCTGGGTATCGAAGATTATCGATGAGGAGTTGATTTTAAAGTCTTCCATGCTTCGTTGTGGCCTTCAGGATGAGGATTTTTGATGGGCACCAGGTTGATGAATTTCCTAAGGGAAATTTGAAAAATTTTCTAAGGCAAGGAATAAATGATGAAGATAAAAATTCGCCTTGGCAGATGAACCTGAAAATGATCGTCTAGATGATTTTTGATCGAATTCCTGATGAAAGGATTTTTCTCGAGCCTGAGTTAGATGAAATATCAGAGTGAAGTATGCCAGCCAGAATGCAAGATGGGTTACAAAATTGGCTAAGGCATGAAGAATCATAAAAAAAAAGCAGAAGTTGGCTAGTAGAGGCGATGAACGCTTGGAGGTGAGAACGTGAAAATCAGGTAAGTAAGTTAAGATTATATTATGAGGTGTTCTAATACTCTTTTCCTTGCTTGTTTTGCAGGATGAACGTCGAGGCCAGGCGGTGGTGACTTAAGGTGATGAAGAAAGTAATCCAAGATGATGGAAGCTCGAGCAAAGTTGAAGAATGACGTCAAGAAAAGGATCGAGAACAGTGTGAACGCGTCTACAAACGGAATCTTCTAGAAGGATGGTGGATATTAATGGCTCATTTATTACCCACTCTCCTTTGTGGCGGTTTTTAGGGCAAATCTTGTTTAGGGCTGAGGTGGCACAATCTGGGCCATCCAGCCGATTGTAATCTGAGCCGTTGTTGGACTTGGCCATCTATAAAAGGGGGAGTCCCCCTCATTTGTATCTCATTAGAGTAGAAGTCGAATAGAGAGACAACTAGGTGATAGCTTAGGAGTAACTTAGTATAGATTGATAGTGTAGTTTGAAGAAGAGGGAAAGTTTTCCCTTTGAAAACTTTGTAAGAAATTGTTGTGAACACTCTCTCAATAAAAGAGTTTTTCATTGATGGTGAATTTCGTCTTTGTTGTGAGTAGCTAGCAAGGTTTCTTCGTCCTTCCGATTCAAATGGTAGCATAAAATAGTTCAAAGTAGTATAGTTTTCATTCCATGCAAGTAGATGTTAACTGTGGAATGTGGTGTTTGATCTAAGCAACTTCGCTCATCCACCAGTGTATTTGCTGATGGTGAATGCGCCTTGTGTGGTCAACTGGAATATTACCTTTAACTTCAATCACGCTTTGAATAATGGTATGCGTCGTTGTGATGGGCTTCTGGCGTCGCGGTGGTTTGAACATCTTTAGTCATCTCCTTTGAAGATTGCACCGACTCAGTGGAAGCTGTCCGATCGAGGCAAAGCGAAGTTTGGTTGAAGTTTGCTGAAGTTGAGCTCCATATCCCACTTTAGAATAGATTTAGACTCTCTAAACCCTACCCCATTTCAATTCAGTACTTTCTGATTAGAATAGGAAACCCGCGCTTCATAGACAAATCTTTTGAGCATTTTGAATTCCTTTCTCCTGCTGAACAATTCAGTAAGTCCCTTGAAATACCAGCAAATCACATCGAGCCAACTAAGCCTATTCGCACTAAAAGAACCTTGGAGTTGAACGCATGAACTTTCTTGCAATCTTAGCATGCGGAACACTTTGATCAAGAGAGAATAGGGTAGCCGTTGGCGACTTTATTCTGCGTTGGTGCGGTCACGAAAAACACATCAACAGTACCGACCTGCCAATAGTCACATTCTTGCAAAAAGAATCCATGTCACAAGAAAAGGATATGGATAACCAGCAAGAAGAGGACTTGGAAGCTCTCCATGCTTAAGACAAGGCAAAACTGCCAAAAAGTGCTGAATTTTGAGCAAACATCTCCTTCATGAATTTATGTTCAATTAAGTCAAAAAACAAAACCAAGAATATAAGTAAACCCACCACGAACAGACCTTACAAAGATTTGTAAACCAAGTTGGTAAAGCTCGCCATTCTTTCATTTGATGGATCTAATGAAGTCTCGGCCCAAGCTTGGATCCAAAAGTTGAATACTTACTTTTCACTGAGCCCTATATACCAAGGAAAAGCATTTAAATTTGCAATCTTGCACCTATAAGGAGTTGCACATGAGTGGTGGTATCATGGGCATCTCACTCAAAGGTACAACCTTATCACCACCTACAAGGAGTTTTGCAAGAGGCTGATTGACAATTTTGAAAGACAAGACCAAGAGAAGCACTTCAGGGAGTTGGCATAGCTACAGCACCAAGGTTCAATGGATGCATATGTGGTTGATTTCTAGAGGGTGGTCATGATGGTATTTGATGTATCAAAGAGGCATTTGACTTTCCTCGTCATGGAAGGGTTGAAAGAGCCCCTCAAGGGCCTAGTTAAGGCCTTGAACCAGATTCATTGCACGTGGCCATAAAAAGGGCCTTGACAAAGGAACCATCTAATTACCTTATCTCCCCTCCCCTTGTTGACATTAGAGACCACTACACCTAATAGATCCTTCCAAGGGTCACCATTAGAGATGTTAGTATAGAAGCACCACAACAATAGCAAAGGACTCTACACAAACTTTTCACAAAGATTGGGGATACACTCTCTTGACCTATGGGTCACCAGGGAATGGGACACACCTTTAGGAGTTAGCAACTGAGTGACATGACCCACAATTAGATGAGATCATGAGAAGGAAGCAATTATTCTTCAACTACAAGAAGGTTTAGAACCCAGCACATATGTGCTTGGGAAAGAGATAAGTACATCTTATTGAAGTGCACTCTGATTATGAGCGAAAGCCTCAATTGTGCACGAAGGCACAAATTGTGAAGGGTGGTGAGATATCACCAACTGGCATAGTAACCGATGGTCTTCTATCATGAGGGAGGATGCCACATGGGAGTTGGCTGACATTTTAATATTCTTGGTAATGAAAGGTCCACTTCTTTGGACTGGAAGTGTAGTAGTAGCATTGACTCAATGGACTGTCAGCATAGGAATAGTTAGGGTCAGAATCATGAAAAAGGCAGATGAGTCAATTAGGGTCAATTAAATAAGGAAATAAGTTGGATGTGTCAGTTTGGATAAGTTACTTGTTTGAGATTGCCATCGATTGAGGGATGGATTTGTCAATTAATAATTTAATTGCCATCAAATGAGGAAGGGATTGCCAATTAGATTATCATCAATTGAGGACTGAACTGCCTATGATTAAGCAACACAGAAAAAAGGTAAAGCATGGAATATAGGAGGCTAATGAGGGGCAAGATAAGGCACTTCAGAAATATGGAAAGAAAAAATCAACTTCATTCTCAAGCTTGTGATGTTGTCATAGCATCTGGTGGCATCCTGGGATGAAACGCTTCAAGCATGGCAGTCAGACCATATTGAGAACAGGAACCCTCAAGAAGCATATCTCAGACCATCATGGGGATGGAAACCCTCAAGGAGCAGGTCAAGATTCACAGTGACTCTAAAACATCAGAAGTGCTCAGATTTGTAAATTGTATCAGACTAGTAAATTTCATGTTGTATGTGTGTGTTTGAATACAATATTAAAAATACAAGAAAAAATATGGGTTTGTTATAATGTATGCATTGAGGTTTTTACATCTACTTTTGCAATATCTTCATAAACTTAATTACATCAATTTTTTCAAATGCTCAACACAACATTGAAATTCTAATGCTGATCCCCATTTTTTGCTATTGCAATGTAGGGAAAATGGCAGCAATTCAAAGAAGACCTGCTCTTACCAAAGAGTCATTTGTTAAGGGAAAAATAAAGTTGTTCAATGTATTTATTCAAGTTGGATTTTTTGAAAATTTTCAAATTATAGAACTATTATTCATACGCATAAATATCATGGGTTGTGGGGCACAATTTCAGAACCCCCACTATATCCACTCTCCAGTTCCTCTTCAGGACCTGTCCCTAATGCAGGGTCCATTGAGGAAAAACTCAAAAATGTGTATGAGAGAAAATAATAACAACCTAACACTTGCAGTTCTTAACCCTACAAACATTTTCAGTTTGTTATTTAAATTAAAAATAGCAGTGACTCAATTTCAATTGTGCACTATAGCTTCATTTTAGCTTGTCTGTGTGAATAATTGTGTTTTTGTGAACAAATACGCTCCATTTCGAGTTGCTTCTGTGTTTTTGCCTGTTTCTGTGTGCAATCCTTTATATGCTTCTATGGAAGTTGAAATTGTTATGTTGAAATTCCCTGCTTCTGAATTCAAGTCTTATGTTTCCGGAAGTTCACTTTTTCCCAGACCATGGATGAAAATCATTTTGCAAATTCATTTCAAAAAATATTTTTGAGGTTCATCTCTCAAGCAAAATTGACTTCAGCTCTAAACTGTGAAACACTCACATTTGACAATTTTGGAATCTTGACTTGAATGGAACAATTCTAACTCTGAAGCTCACTCTCTAACAGTGATTTCTTAGCTTTGAAAATTGATTCCCTGCTCCAAATTTTTCAGTCTTGGCTGTGATCTCTAGCATTTTAATTTGAATGTGTGTGTATATTTGGTACAGTCATCCCCTTTTGCCTACAATTTTAGTGGAATTCATAGGTCTCCCTTTTTTGTGTTCCACACACAAGTGGTCACAGTGATTATGTCATTATGAAATTGTAACCATAACAATCATCATGATGGGGTCAAAACCATAATGAAGTTGTCATCAACCTTTCATGTTTAACCTGTGTTAAGTTTTATGATTCAAAACTGAGGACGTCTCTAGTAGTTTGAACACACAATTGACTACTCCCCCTTCTAATTGGAAGCCTGCTTAAGGTTAAAACACTACCTTACCCTGTGATAAAGAGCTCTAAGGCACTAAGAATAATTCACGCGCTTGCCACCTTAGAATAATTCATGCTTGTCACCTTGGGTCTTATACACACGTGTTTACCACTTTAGTTCTTCAAGCATCCCTATGGTAGCCACTCCTCAGCAAGTTGCATGGATAATAAACCTTAGCAAATGCCAAGCAAACTAGATAATGTTACTTGTTACTAGGTTCACTCTATGTTTTTCAGTAAAACAATGGGTCTCACTTTTGTAGCTTTTTAAGTACCTAACAATCAGCATTAAAATTTGAAATTAGTAATCCAAGATGGATCACACCCAAGAAGCAATACAACATATCCCCACTCAATGCTCAATTGTTTAAGAGGCAATATATGTCTGAATACAACAAATTTGAAGTTGCTGAAAACCACAGAAAATTGGGAGGATACCATAAAACACCAAAAAAAGGTAATGTTGAAGCTTATACAACAACCACACTAAATCAAGAAGCCATTATAAATTCTTCAAGCATTAATGGTGATTACGGCTCCATGAAGGAAGCAAACACCAAGTATATCCTTTCCAGATACCTTAAACTTGCTGAAGCTGTGACAACACAAAATCAAGAAGTGCCAATGGAAAGTAAAGTTGACAGTCAACAATGTTCCAAAAAGGGTGAGCTCAATGAATTCCATGAGAGGAAGGGAACCACTATGCAAACAAAGAATGTTGTTGTATAATTAGAAAAAAAACACCTAGTAAAATCTCAAATATATGCACAAGTGGTATGAATCCAACTACTTGGGCAAAATGTCCAAAAATAAAGGGAGAGATAAGAAACTCAAGGCTAATGCTAAATAAAGTAGAACAAAGGCTTTCTAAAGAATCACCATCACCATCTAGTCAACAGGCATATCACTATCATGAGAATGCTCCAAAAAAGGAGCACAAATGCTGAAAGGCAATGTAGTTAGAACAAAGGTTTATACTCTAAAAACAAGTTAAGTAGGATGATCACCAATGTTAATGCAAAAAGAAGGTCAATTTCATCAATGTCAAAACTAGAAGAACAATGGTTTTCTATCACCAACAAAGTTCCCAATTGGACAAAGGGGGGAAATGCCACAACCAATTATAATCAAACAAAGCAACATATGATAAAAAATAAGATATTCCTTGATCTTATATGCTCATGATGATATAATTTTAGTTCAACATTTTCAATTACAAGTTAGTACAATATATTATAACATTTTTTACAACTTTTAATACATTTAACAATTATATTATAATAATATTTTGAAAGTGGTAAAAGCATTCTTAGATTAACATGAAAAAAGTTACATTATAAAGAGGTTCATAAAATACTGTAGATATTAACTATCTACCTACTAGTTACTATAGAAACAGTAACAACCTATCTAATACAATATAAAAAGATATTGACCATTAACAATAAAGAAGTATAATATTCTAACACCCTCCCTTAATGGTCAATCCGTCAACAACACCAAGTAGCCCCCTGAATTTGACAAACTTATCTGGGCTCAAAGACTTGGTGAGAATATTTGTAGTCCGATCTGCTGTTGGAACATACTGCAGCTGAACGGATCCATCTTCTACTAGCTTGCGGATGTAGTGACAATGAAGCTTGACATGCTTGGTACGCTCATGGAAGACTGGATTTTTGGCTAGTTTGAGCACCCCTTGATTATCAGTGTACAAGGGAGAAGGACTTGCTTGTGACATGTGCATGTCAGAAAGCATCCTATGGAGCCAAACTGCCTCACATGTTGCTTTAATGGTTCCTCGATACTCTGCTTCAGTCGAGGAAAGAGCCACTACCTGTTGCTTCTTGCTGGTCCATGTTACAGCACCGGTACCCAAACTAAATACATACCGAGAAGCAGATTTTATGTCATCCACTGAACCTGCCCAATCTGAGTCTATGTAACCAATCAGCTTTGGATCCTTGCATCTTCCATACAGAAGTCCATAGTCTGAAGTGCCCTTAACATATCTCAGCACTCGCTTCGCTGCAATCCAATGATCAGCTTTTGGAGTTGTCATGAAGCGAGAAATGTAGCTCACTGCAAAACTGATGTCAGGTCTAGTGGCAGTGAGGTAGATGAGGCTGCCCACTAGTTGCCTGAATGTCGTTTCATCGACCGGAGGTGAATCAGAGTTGGCTGACAACTTCAACCCCTTCTCCATAGGTGTGGAAGCAGGTTTGCAGTCCTGCATCCGAAATTTGTCAAGCAAACTTTTGGCATATTTTGATTGAGATAAAGATGCTACCAACAGTCTGCCAAACTTCAATACCCAAACAATAATGGAGAAGCCCCAGATCTGTCATGTCAAAAGCCTGATACAAATCTTGTTTGATTGCTGCAATCAAATGTGTCGAACTACCAGTAATGATCAAGTCATCAACATAGACAACAAGAAAGAGAATATCATCACCAAAGTGTTTGACATACAGATTAGTGTCAGAAGGGTTGCGCTGAAAACCATGATCAACCAAGTACTAATCAATCTTGATGTACCATGCACGAGGCACCTGTTTCAGTCCATAGAGTGCTTTCACGAGCCTACATACTTGATGTTCTTTGCCGGCAACCTTGAAACCAGGAGGCTGCGTCATGTAGACTTCTTCCTGCAACTCACCATTGAGAAAGGCACTCTTGATGTCCATCTGATGAACTGTCCAACCAAATTGGGCTGCAATAGCGAGAAGAAGACGACTTGTGCTCATCTTGGCAGTAGGAGCGAAGGTCTCCTCATAATCAATGCCCTCCCGCTGTGTGAATCCTTGAGCAACCAACCTGGCCTTGTATTTATCGAGAGTACCATCAACATGATACTTGACTTTATAAACCCACTTGCAACTAATAGGTTTCTTCCCAGGAGGAAGATCAGAAAGAACCCAGGTGTGATTCTTCAGAAGACTATGATATTCGGTCTGCATAGCCTTTTCCCACTCTTGAATTCCTTTAGCCTCGGAATATGTATGAGGCTCATAGATGCTGTGGATGTTGGCCATAAGAGAAAAATTGACGGTGTGTTGCTGCTTGCTCTTGCTATGAGGTGATCTGCTCTCAATGAGTTCATCATCATGAAGATCCCCAATAGTCTTGAGCCACCACTTAGGCCGACAAGTAGATGTGCCAACATCTGGAATAGGAGTAACAGCATCTCCTGGGATTTCTGGAACAAAATCATCTGGATGTGAGTCCTGAGGAAAATCAGGTGGTGCTAGATCATGACTTGTAGACTCCTCATCTTCAGAGTCAGAATGCTCTGAAGCCCTCCCATCAGGGGAACCAAGAGGAAGACAAACACCCTCATCTGGAACCTTCATAGGCCGATCCGCAGGACTAGTAGTAGGAACAAATGGACCAGTAGTCTCATCAATCACAACATCACGATTGAATATGAAACGATCTGTCTCCACATCAATCAACATGTATGCCTTGTGATTGTCGTTGTAACCAGTAAACATAAGTGTCTGGCTCTTGGAGTCCAACTTGGCACATTTGGCATCTGGAATCCATACATGAGCGGTAGAACCGAAGACTTTCAGATGGCTCACCTTAGGCTTACGACCTGACTAGGTCCTTCAAGAGTCATCTTCTTAACGGCCTGTGTAGGTGACCGATTCAGGAGGTAGACTGCAGTATAAACTGCTTCAGCCCAGTATTTCTTAGGTATATTTCGGTACTCGAGCATAGAACGAGCCATTTCAGTAATGGTGCGATTCCTATGTTCAACGACACCATTCTATTGAGGGGTGTATGGTGTGGTGAGTTGTCGTTTAATGCCGTGTGTAGCACAAAAAGAAGAGAAGTCAGTTGAACAAAACTCCTCCCCATTATCTGACCTTAGAGTAACAATGTGAGAACTTGATTCCTTCTCAACTAAGGCTTTAAACTACTGAAATGTGCTGAACACATCTGATTTATATTTCAGAAAATACACCCACATTTTCCGATTGAAATCATCAACAAACAACAAAAGTACCTAGACCCAATAACAGAAGGAGTATTCATTGGCCCACATACATCAACATGAACTAGTTGAAGTACCTTGGAGGCTCGCCAAGAATCACCATTCGAGAACGGTGTCTGATACTGCTTGCCAGCTTGACAGGCTCCACAAACTCCATGATTTTGAGTTTGGATCTCAAGTAGACCAACAACCAAACCCTCCCGAGACAGTTGAGAGAGATAGTGCACATTCAAGTGCCCATAACGCTGATGCCAAAGTTTGTTGATGGTTGTACTCCTAGCAGCCAAAGCGTGCTCTTGAGAATCACCGGAATCAACAAGTCTGTATAGACCGTGATCCTCAAGTCCCATAGCAATTGTTGTACGAGTCTCCCTATCAACGATGTTGCAGGTGGACGAACTGAAAACAACATCCAATTGGGGGGAATGCCGCATGATTTGACTGACGGAGAGGAGATTATGTTCCATGCCGAGAACATAGTAAACATCAAGAAAGAGTAAATTTCTTCCTCCTGAGTGAATCTGGACAGTGCCCTTACCAGCAACTGTGTACTCTTCGCCTCCTCCAAAAATGACTGAATCAGAGAATGGTTCGAATTTTGTGAACCAATCCCAACGATGAGTAAAATGTCGTGATGCCCCTGAATCGATATGCTAGGCAAAAGAATGTACCGGATCTGCAGTTCTCTTGGCCATAAACGCATAGAATGCAGACTCTTTCTGCTCAGTGTGCTCGGCGACATGTGCCTTTTGTTGAGACCCTCCCGACTTCTTTTGTTTAGAAGCCAAACGAATGCGACAGTCAGCCTTCATGTGACCATATTTATGGCAATAATTGCACTGAATGTTCTTCTTCTTCTTGTCCTGAGAAGAACCAGAACCTTTCGGCTGAGAAGATTGAGCCTTCCCTTTGTTCTTAGCAGAAGATTTGGCTAAGAATGCTTGCTCTGTGGAGGTGGAACTGGCACTGCTTCCAAATTGTTGTCGCCAACGATCCTGCTGCAAGAGCTTGTTGCAAAGATCTTCAAATTTGAGATCAACATTGGTGGAGGTGATATTCAACATCTCAATGAAATGCTCATACGAACGTGGGAGACTCTTCAGAGTAATGACCACCATATCTTCTTCCTCCATTTTTCGACCAATTGCCTCCAACTGATCACGAATGTCTTTAATCTTCGTCAGATGTTCCTGTAAGGACATTTTCTCATCCAGCATGATGGAAAAAAGCATGTTCTTGAGAAAGAACGCTCTGCTCTTGTCGGAGGTTTCATGAAGGGCCTTCAAGTGATCCCAGATTTTTGTAGCAGTTTTGCCAGACGGTACTTGAGGTAGCTGCTCATCTGTGACTGAGAGTTTAATGAGCATGACAGCTTCCCGGTCGCGTTCATCCCATTTGTCCTGATCCTTTCCAACAACGGTAGGTTGAGGTGATGTACCTAGAACAATCGCATTGAGACACCAATACTCGAAGATGGTCAGCATACGCTGCTTCCAGGTGTTATAATTCTTCCCATTGAACTTTTGGCTGCTTTCGAGCATTATGTTCGTCAAAGATGCCATCACGTACCTTGCAGTCAAACTAGTGACGACAAAATAATGCACAAAAAACAGAAACAGGTTCTAGAAAGCAAATTCCAAGGCAAAAACCGAAACCCTAACACAGATTTCGACGTTTTACTGAGAACCCAGAAAATATTAATAAAAACCCAAAAGGATTTAGGAATACCCAGAAAATTTTGATGACACAAATTTTGAGGCACGAAAAACGAGGTACCCAGAAAAATCTGAAAACAACCCAGTTGAGCTCTCGAAAAACCCAAAAGGAATCGGCAATCAAAAAAAAAAATTGACTTGATACAGAGGGTAAAAACCCTAGACGAAGTTGCAGAAAACCCTAGCCGCCATTAATGGACCAGAAACTTGCAGAACACAGAAAATCGTATGAAATTTTTTCCAGAAATCCCACCACAAAGAAAGCAAAGGTAGATGCCCAAAAAGCAAGACTAAACCTCGGCCAAGATGCTTCAAATCGCGGGCTGAAAAACGCGGCCACGAAAAAAAACAAGAAATGTGGGCTGAGAAAAACAAAAAACGCGACCTTCGAAGTGCAAAGACTTCGACCAACGAAAATCGCGTCTCAGAACAGAAGACTCCCAAAAAGGCGGAGCAGAAACAAAGATACGAAAGCCGCGACCACGCAGAAAGAAAATGCGAGTAGAAATAAAAACGCGTTCAAAAAAAGAGAAAAAAACAAATAACAAAAAAAAAAAAGGACGTCGCGCCAGAAAAAAAAAACGCAAAATAGACCAAAAGAAGGTCGCGTCACCAGCACAAAAAGAAACGCGGGCTTAAAAGACTGGAAATCGCGACGCATGTAGCAGAGAAGAGCCACGACCAAACCATGAAAAATGCCTTCTTCAGACCATGAACTCAGACCCACGAAATTCACGAAGAAAGAGAAAACGTGGGAGAACTAGAAAGAGCCTCGATTTTAGCACGCAAAAAATTGCAGGAAGCCCACGAGAATCCTAACGCCGAAAAAATTTGAATTATGACCTTTTTTTAAGCCCACGAATTTCTACTGTTTTTTCCTTACGGCTCTGATACCATGAAAGTGGTAAAAGCATTCTTAGATTAACATGAAAAAAGTTACATTATAAAGAGGTTCATAAAATACTGTAGATATTAACTATCTACCTACTAGTTACTGTAGAAACAGTAACAACCTATCTAATACAATACAAAAAGATATTGACCATTAACAATAAAGAAGTATAATATTCTAACATATTTATTGCTATAATCTAATTTAATCACAAAAATATTGATAAATTATAATTTGATTGAAATCTTAATATTTATCATATAATAACATTTACAATTATAACATAGTTAATAATTTGAGATTTATAATATAATAATTAGAAGCACTTATATCATAACTAGACCAAGTATATTTTCATAATTTTGGTTATAATAATCCTAACATATCATTTTGATATAATTTTGTTACTTATGGTTTTTATTTCCTATGCTTCAAGGTTTCTTTTTATTTTTGCAATCTCACTCAATACTTTCTTCTCTTCCTTGTTGGCACCCCATTTCACTATGTCCAATTTTGCTTGTCATAGCCCCCTTATGCATTTTAGCCTTATTTAGCCCACCATTTATAACCAATCTAAGAAGTTTTCCTAATGGATCTTCCTTGGTCAAAGTTTTCATAATATGTGGGCATACCTCTAAGTTAATACTTTTGGGCATTAGGTATGGCATATCCTCGATCCCCAATTCTCAATCCTTACACCATGTTATTTCTTAGAGCTGGATTTTCAATTATTCACTTACCTTATGACACGAATTCCATGGTATTCTCAATCCTTGACTTCCGACACTACCTGCTATATATTTTATTGGAGTTGGAGATATAGGAATACACTTACCTTTCGAACTACCAAAAAGAATAGGAATACAATACCTTGGCCATGAGTTACAAGCTATCTTGATCCCCAATTCCCAATCCCTAACAACCCCAAAACTCCATAACTCCCAAATTTTGCATTGTTCACACCCACCTATCTTCCTACATGACCCAAGTAGCCCTGAATGACCAAATTTGATGCTGCAACTACTCCAAAAGGGTTAGCCTACCCAAAAATAATTGTCCATCTCAAGGGCACAAATTTACTATCAGCTACTGTACAACAACCAGCCCAAGTTATTGTATATCAGCGGCGACAGCCAGTTCAAGCAATGGCTCAACCAGAAGGTCAACTAGGAGGTCAACCGGCTCCAAATGGTGCTATGTGGTTGGTTACCAACCCGTCTCCACTAGAGTTTCCTGATTACCATGAGATGCCAAAGAATCCTGAAAATTTTTGTACCAAGTTCATTGTTAATGATGTTAACCGCACGACCGAAGACCATATCAAGATGTTTGAAAATCACCTACGCAATAGGCAGATTGGGTATGCAGACATGGCTTGCCGCCTATTTCCACATTTCTTGGGAGAAGAGGCTCATTTTTGGTTCATTCACCTACCAGTGGGGTCTATAAGAACATGGGAGCAGATGAAGGAAGCCTTCATCTGAAAGTTTGGTATACCAGTTACCCCTGTAGAGCTTTATCGTCAATTTGCAGAAGTAAGAAGATAGGACCAAGAGCCCATCCATGCATTCAACAATAGGTTCCAAAAGGCCCTCACAAGGTTACGCACTCCTTATGTTGTTGTTGATGCTCGAGAAAGCTACTATTCGGCACTTGATCCTTTGACTGCGATGTTCGTGAAATCTCACCCCACTCCAGCAAACATGAATCAAGCTTACACTAAAGCTATTGAAGTAAGTCAAGGTTTAGGACAGAATATAACTAGACCCTCATTATATACTGGTCTAGTCACAGTAAACAATCAAGTGCCAACGCTTGGCTCAACATGGAATCAACAAGTTTCGACACTAAATGCAATCCCATAGCCAGGTTATCAAGTGCAAGCACCATCAAGTCAATTAGTTCTCCATCCTGGGATGCCTTTGTCCCAGACGCAAGTTACACAGCCTGTTTATCTCCAGAACACGGTGCCGCCAATGAAAACTCAGGAAGAGAAAGATGAAATAAAAGATTTAATAGAACAAGTGAAGAGGTTGTCAACTGAGGTGACTTACCTCAAAAATCAAAATAATCAGACGCAAACTATGCCCCGAAATTATCAGGCACACCAAGGTGCTAACCGAGGATATTAGAATAATCCTCCAAGTCATCAGGATACCCATCAAGGATACAGTTATGAAAATAGTTATGGGTATAGAAATAACAATCAAGGATTTCAGAAGAGGTCCTAGAATACAGGGCCCAACAATGGAGGTGTCCTGTCGCCATTAGACAATCCGCCACCTCTTGAAAACCGTCCTGCAGATAGAGTTTATATGGCCGAAACTGCCTCGTCAGGATGGTGTAGGTTACATAATACGAACCAGCACTCTGAGCTCCAGTGTCACGAATTCCAAGTCATGGCTAATATTCTCAAAAGTGAAGCAAGCAATACAGGGGCCACAGAAAATCCTTTAGTTACAGGATATGAATTAGTCCTAGCGCCTAGATATGATCAGGCATTAATAATAGAAGATTGCAATTTCCCGCCTGAATTTTAGAGTTACACGCCCCCATCAATTAATCACCAATTTCCATCAGCTTCAGCAAACAGTCCCGTGGGGATGCCAAAGTTTCAAGTACCGTCAGAAGTTCACGCCACATATGCATCACCAGAAGAACCTCTTCATAGAGACGGTTATGTTTTTCCGCCTCTCAGCAATAGCATTTTGGTAGAAGGAAGAAGGGAGGTACAAGCTTTTCAAACTACTAGAGGTGAAGCTCCCAAAGTATATCAGAGGAATTACCACCAACAACGTGAACCTTTGACGTCATCGGTACCTCCAAATAATTTTACAACTCTGCCGCATCCTGACGCAAGCAATAACCCAAGTTTACCTAGAGATTCTCTAGAGTACAGACGGCAGAATGCAACGCAAGGTGGAAGTGGACAACAAGTTATTCAGCAGCCAGTTCATCAAGCTGGGCAAAAACCAAAGGAGAGTCTTCCTAGAGAGGATGTGAAAAGACTTGGCTCTTATGTACTAGAAGAATTCAAAAGGATAAAAGTCAGCCTCCCCCTACATGAGCTAATGAAGATTTCAGAAGTAAGGGAGACCGTTCTAGGAAGTTTGAATGAAACGCCTGTTGTGAGAAGTACATCCCAAGAAACAACCAGTGCACAAAGAAATCCTCCTGTTGTCACACAATCTCATCCCGCACAAAATGCGAATGTGGTAGAAGAGGTGCCTTACGCGCCATTTAGCAATTGGGAGGCTCCACAACAACCTCAAAATTTCATAGGTATGGTACAAGGTTCTTCAAAGACTTCTAAGAAGCCAGAGGTAGAGATCAAGGAGAAAGCTCAACCTGATGTTCTCACAGAGCAAAAGAAGAATCCAAAAGAGGTTGTCTGAGACAATCAATTTCAATCGAATAGAAAAGACGAAGTAAGAATGCCTCAACAAATGAAAGGAAAAAGCCAGTAATATTTTATCAGGGAAAGGATGAGCCAGCCCCATTTTTGGTTTCAGTTAGAATTTTTGGGAAGTTATTGCATAACTGTTTGATCAATTCCAGTGCATCAAGTAATGTCCTGACTTTGAAGGTATGTCAGGCGTTAAGTATAATTCCGCTCCAGACCAACAAGAAGGTGACTCAGCTGGATAAGATTGAAGTTCCAGTTGTAGGAGAATTGAATAATATCCATATGCAGTTGGAAGCGGATCCTAGAATTCAAAGTTGCATTGACATATTAGTTGTAGATATACCAGATGGTTATGGCATGCTATTGAGCAGAGATTGGTCCAGAAAGCGAAATGGATACATCGCAACTGACTTCTCCCACATGTGGTTGCCTTGGAGAGGAGTTCCAAATCAGATAAAAATTGAAAGTACACCAAGGCTCAGATTAATGATCACAGAATGTGGTGAAAATAGTGATGTTTTATTCGTAGAAACTGATTTGGGTTCATATAAGCCCATTAAGAAAGAAGTCCTCATGTTGCAGAGCTCGAATGAAGAAAATTTTTTAGAGGATACGCCTGCCTCCACCGAAGTGTTGATTGAAAATGATTCAAGTGGGAATGAGGATGAAAGGATGTCTGGAGATTCTGTGTTAAAAGGTGCAAAGCAAGAGACAGAAAATGCCTCCATCGAAGGCTTATCGTCACCCAATTCATGTAGGATTCATGAGGCTTCCCATTCGGAGAATACCAGTACCATGAGTAAGATCTCCTTGGAGCAAGTCCCAAAGATGATTCAACAAGTCATTTTAAAAGAAGAATGTGGAGAAGTCAATAAGAGAGAGGACCGGGTTCAAACTAGATCGTCCTAGTTAGTGCACTCGGAGGAGAAAAGAAATGAAGCTTTGGAAAGTTTGGCTAAGCATCAAAGAGTTATGAATAGACGGATTGAAAAATTGTGGTTGGGCACTTGTCAAGCTTATGAGATCCTGGGAGATAATGCATTTAAGTTACGGACACAAACAGGAGGGGGTATCCCATTGCCAGACGATGGGAAATTCCTCAGGCATTACTTCCAACCCTAGGTTCCCTCCTGGAACCTACGTTGTAACATAGTTAGATTAGGTCTGCTTTCCCGTTTGCTTTTCTGTTTGTTTTTCGGTTTGTTCTGTTTTTGGTTTTTGGTTTGTTGTTGCCCTTTGGGTTTTTGGCTTGGCGTTTTCTTCCCTTGAGTTGTCCACTCAAGTGGTTTTGGTTTGGAATGGGCAAGGCCTTTTGGGTTTCCCATTGCGAAGGGGGTGATGATGGTTTTAATTTCACAATGTGGTTTCTTTCCACTGGAATGTGCAAATTTTGAAAAAGCCAAGGTTATTTCCCTGTTGTCATCATCTAGTTTAGGATTAAACTCGTTTTGGGAGATTAACCCATTATTGTGTCTTAACACATGAGTCTAAAGATCTTAAATACCCCACTTATCTCCACTCTTAGTCATTTTGGTTTCTTGGGAAAGGTTTTGGCAAGTGAAAATCTTACATCTTGCTTCAGCGCCACTACAATTCTCGAACCCATTGGAGGCTTCATTGCCTGCCAGCCAATCAAGGAATTGACGGAGAAATTAAATGAAGACAAGAGAAAAATGTGCTTAAAAGAAATATCTGAAAAACAAGAAATGAGAAAATGAAAAATGAAAGAGATATTATGAAATATTGGTTTTGGGAACATACGAGTAACTCCACCGGGGCTATGGACGCCTAGCCGGCAGTGGAGCAATGTTCATGAGGATTGTAGCGACAACCTTGTCAGGGCTATGGGCGCCTGACTGGCAGCGAGGCAATGTCCTAGATGCTTTTGAAGTTAAGATATTTATATAACTTGTTGCGGCCAATTCTGGAGGTTGAAATGGTTTAGAGATGGGACGAATGCACACGCTCACAGGGTCTTGGATGAAAGTGTTCTAATCTAATATCGGATTCTTCTCCCCTTTTGAGTAAGTATCTTTCTATATGATGGTTTGAGGAAGATTAATCAAGGTTCAATTCTTAAAGTGTTTTCAAAACTTTCCCGTGGGGATGCCAGATGTTGTGACCTTTTCACACATCGCCCCATTCAAGATGGGGACCCCTAATTTTTGCTCCATTCTAGTCTTTTGGCTTTGGTATTTGTCTCTCTCTCTCTCTCTGTGTCTCTTTTTTGATGTCTGCCTTCTGGGGACGTTCCCGTCTGCTAGCTTAAACGTAAAATTTGGACAAGTCTGAAAATTAGGGTTTGTGCTTTCCTGGTCAATCTAGGGTCAAACGAAGTGAATGAATTGAAATCTAAGGCTAACATTACTATCAATGTACTTCCAGCAGGTTTCCATTGAAATTTCATCAGATTCTGACTACTTACTATTTTTAGTAAGTGTGCGATTCAAAGCGTTCCTTCAGCATTCTTGAAATTCCGACAGTCACACTACGTCCAGAACACATCAAGCTGCTCGCGTGTAAAATTTGAGCTGAAATGGACAACTTACTATTTTTAGCAATTTAGCTTCCAGAGCAGATTTCGGGGCTTATATGCAGAATTTTTAAATGCATGTCTAAGGATTCCTTCTGGGTTTTCTGAGACCTTTGCGATGATATAACATGCAAAGCGAGATGATGACTTTCAGAGTTAAGCCTTCAGAGGCTATTTTTAGGGTTTGCATGTCAAGGTTTTCTTTTCATGTCTACATATTCCTTATGGGTTTTTCGAGAGCTTCGCGGTGATGTGACATGCAAACGGAGATAATCACTTCTTCAGCAACTTACTATTTTTAGGAAATGCTTTCAGACAGCCGCCTCCTAGCACTTCAGAATCACAAATTGATCGCAATGCAACAGAAACGAGAACAAACGGAGATCGTTTGATATACATGCAAGTCCAATTAGGGTTTCCAACTTCGAGACCCAAAAAGAGGCGTAAAAGGTTAGAATTTCCAAAAACCGGTGTATCCCACTGCGATCAGCATCTTTCAAGCTATCCACCAGTAAAATTTGAAGGCAAACGGAGCACTTACTATTTATAGTAAGTCATTTCAGAAACTGGCTAAAAATAGAAAGTCAGCAGCAGGCGCCAGTGTCAACAGGCAAGTCACCCGATGAGGAGCACACCTTTCGAATTTCAAGTCAAACGGAGATATGGAGGTCTCAGAAACAAGCAGTTACTATAAATAGCAAACCACCTTCAGAAATATGCTATTTTTAGCAGGCCAGCTCAGAATAACAATGTCAACAGGCTAACAGAGTCGTGAAGATCCAGTGTTCAAAATTTCAAATCATTCTGAGCTTTAGAAGTATGAAAATCAGAGGACTTACTATTTATAGTAAGGCATGGAGAAGCTGGCGATGACAAGGAAAATGGCTAAGTTATAAGTTTATCCTGCACCACCAAGAAAATGCGCCCATCTCAGCTGGAAGCCAGGAAAATCTTCTAGTGTTTGAAAAATCCCTCTCACCCCCTCCATATGCGCCCAAGGAAGAACAAGGTGTTAGAAAATTTCTAAGTTAGAAGTTTCATCCCTCACCATATATGAAATGCGCCCAGCTACAAGAGCCAAGCATAAAAAATTTCTAAGTATCAAATTTCATCCTCCTCCTATGGCAAAATGCGCCCACTCTAGGAAGGTTGATAGCAAAAAGTTCTAAGTGAAAAGTTCATTCTCTTGCACTTGCTAAATGCGCCCATGCTTGGAGGAGTCTAGGAAGTCAAAGATGTTGAAAATGTTCAAATCCCTCTCACCCCCTCAAATGCGCCCAAACCAGGGCATGTGAAGACAAAAGGAAAGAAGCTCAAAGGTCAAAAGCAAGTAAAAGGCGTTGAATACATACAAGTGGAGAATAAAGACAAAACGTCTCCATGCAAAGATATCCATGCAAAAGAAGTGTCCATGCAAGGCGTGTGCATGAAGACAAAGGACAAGTGGCATATGAAGAGATCCCAACGCCTTGAGGTGGGTCCACCTTGTCATGTGTACACCCAAAGAGGTTGAAGGGAAAATACTCCAAATATTGAAGTTGATAACTATATGCGCCCATCCTCCTCAAGGTAGGAAATGTGCCCATGATTCAAAGCAAGTTAGGAGAAAGTCAAAGTCAAAATTTTCATCCTTCATGAGGTGTGAAATGCGCCCAAACCAGGGCATGCAAAGACAAAATACTAAGCGTTGGAAGTTCATCCTCTAGCCCAGGCAAAATGCGCTCAAACATGAGATAGAAAGTCAAGAGGTCAAAGATGTAAGATGTTAATTCCTCATCAAGTGAGAAATGCGCCCAAATGGTAAAGGTAAGGTGGTGACATAAAATGACTAAGGCGTTAGGAATCTGAATGGAAATATGCTAGGTGTTGGGTTTTAAAGAGATATTTATTCCTCATGAAAGGTAAAATGCGCCCAAGACATTCAAAAGAAAAAATTTCTAAGTGAGTTGAAATAAAATTTCCTCACCACGGGCAGAATGATAAAAAAAAATTCTAATGCAAAAAAATTCAAAGTGAGTAAAAAAATTTTCTAAGGCACAAAGAATTTCTTCCTTAGGAAAATCACGCCTGGACTTGGAAGTGTGAAATTTTTCAGAAGCACGAATGAAGTTGCCAGTGGAAAAGTCAGTGAGTGCCTGCTTCACGAGGTAAGTCAGAGCAACAAGAAATGTTCACAGATGTGAAGAACGGGATTAAATTTGTTAAAAGTTATTTTTCCAAAATTCAAAATTTAAATGAACCTGTTCGTTGTGTACCCATGAATTCGACACGCTCTGAAGAAAATTGTCTTCTGGGTATTTAAGATCTCTGACAAGGAGTTGATTTTAGAGTCCTCTGCACTTCGCCAAGGTGTTTAAGATGGGGAATTTGGTCGGCACTTGAAATGGTGAATTTTCCTAAGGGGAAATTTATAAAAAAAAAAAAAAATTCTAAGGCAAGGAATAAAATGTGTTAAAAATGCCTTGGCGGATGAATTTGAAATTGAGCGCCTAGGTGATTCTTGATGAAAGCATTTTTCTCAAGTCTGAGTTGGATGAAATATCAGAGTGAAGTGCGCCAAGCAAAATGCAAGATGGGTTGGAAATTTGGCTAAGGCATGAGGAATTTGAGTGCAAAGTTGGCTAGTGAAGACAATGAACCCTTGGAAGTTAAAGCGTGAAAATCAAGTAAGTAAGCTGAGTTTTTTATTATGAAGTGTTATAATGCTCTTCTCTTTGCTTTTTTTGCAGGAGGAACGTCGAGACCAAGCGGTGATGACTTAAGTGATGAAGAAAATAATCCAGGATGACATTTCAACCTCGAAGGAAGAAAAGTTGCAAGAAAATCGCTAAGTGTTGAGAGTTAGTGATAGAGAAGAAATGTTTTCAAAACTAAAGATGGAGAAAAGAATGGAAGCTCAAGCAAAGTTGAAGAACAATGTCAAGAAGAAGATCAAGAGCAGTGTGAACGCATTTCAAAGCTGGAATCTTCTAGAAGGATGATGGACACATTAATGGCTCATTTATTACCCCACCCCTCTTGGTGGTGGTTTTTAGGGTGAATCTTGTTTAGGGCTAAGGTGGCACGATATGGGCCATCCAGCCGATTGTAATTTGAGCCATCCGTTGGACTTGGCCAGCTATAAAAGGGGCATCCCCCCCTCATTTGTATCTCATTAGATCAGAGTTAGGATAGCGGAGAAGGAGTAAAGAGAAATTGATAGAATAGAAAGTAGAATAGTTTGATAGTATAGTTTAGATTGAAAAGGAAGGAAAGTCTTCCCTTTGAATACTTTGTAAGAAGTTGTCGTGAATGCTTTCATAATAAAAGAATTTTTATTGATGGTGATTTCTTCTTTGTTATGAGTAGTTGTCGAGGCTTCTTCGTCCTTCCAATTAACGTAGCAACTTGAAGTAGCTTAAAGTAAAGTAGATTTCATTTCATGCAAGTACTTAGTAATTGTGGAATGTGGTGCTCGATTTGAACAAGACTTCGCTCATCCATACCACTAGCAGGCTCGCTAACGGTGGGTTCGCCCTGCGTGGTCAACTGGATTACTTTTCAAACTTAACTTCGATTGTGACTCACGTGTTCGTATGCATCGTCTTGATGGTGCTTGCATGTTGAGTTATAACTTGAACACCTTTCGCTACTCCTCTGAAGATTGCACCGGTTTTGTGGAAGCTGTCTGAAGCGAGGCAAAGCAAGGCTCGGTTAAAACTTGTGAGAATTGATCGCCATGTCCCACGCCTTAGAGTAGATTAGAACTTTCTTACCCCTACACTCATTTTAAATTCAGTTCATTTCTGGTTAGAATTACGAAACTTGTGCTCACTTGCCAAATCATTCCAATTACATGAAAGCCCTTAGTCCGCTGTCTGCTGTCAACTGCCGAACAATTGTGTAAGTCCCCCTTGAAATACCAGCAAAACACATCAAGCCAACTGAGGGTATTCTATTGCATAAAGGAACCTTGGAGTTAAATGTGTGACCTATCTCGCAATCTTAGCATGCAGGAAACTTTGTTCAAGAGAGAATAGAGTATCCGTTGGGAAACTTTATTCTGTGTTGGTGCGGTCGCGAAAACCACGTCAACAGTACCTAGGGTTTGTAATTCTAAGGTGGCTCCTATAGCACCATTAGCTATAGATTCATCGTATTTTATAATAATGAGATTGTTGTTGTTCCCAAAAGTCTAGTAAACTGAATTGATTGTAAGTGCAATTTCTATTGTAACAAGAGGAGCAATCAATTATTGCATTTCGTTGTGTTGACTATTCATTTTGCAAGAGTTTATAATTCATTTCTACATATTCCATTAATTATATTACCTATTGCAATAGAAGATCTGATTTGAATTAAGATTCAGTCATTGGTGTTCTACGAAGTTGAATCAATAGAAATATACAATATTCCTAATCAAAGATATTTCACTCACACAAAATTCCAAAGGTAGAAGACAAGGACGGCCATGCAATCATAAATACAATGGTTGAGTTCCTTCCAACACTTGGTTCTCACAACTTTTCCAAGCCACCATATCAACAAATTTCATAAGCTCATCCTTGGCCTACACACCAAAAAGTGAGCGGTGCCAATAATTTGCAAGATAGCGTCAATAAAAAAGAAGATTTTTGCATGCCCTAGGGTACCTTTGCACATCTTAAGAGGCAATTTCTGCACAAAGGCATTATAGCTAATGACATCCAATGCATGGGCAACCTCTACAATGGCAAGAGACTTTGTTCCTTTTCCCAATGCTGCACAAATGTTAGAATAATATTTCTTTATGTAGTTAATGGTCAATAATATATTGTATTTAGTTAGTTTAGTTTTCTTTAATTTATGTCTACAATTCTAGGTAGGTAGAAGTAGGTCATTTCATTAATGACTTTAGTAATTTGTAATTTCTATATAATGTAATCTTTCTTCAGTAATAGAATGAATTTTAACCATTCACATGGTATCAGAGCCTGCAATCCTTTAAAAATTCTAAAAATTTGCTTTTCAATAAAAATTTCGAAAGGAATTTTTAGGTGATTTTTTGAAAAGTTTATTTTTCTCTTAAAACAATTTTTAAAAGGGTTTGTGTTTTTCTTTTGTCTAGGCTCCTACATTTTCGTGGGCATTTGTTTGAAAAAATCAAAGGATATTTTTCATGCTCCCTTTGGTCGCAACTTCTGCTAGGGCACATTTTTCTGAAAATGTGATTTGTTTTCTTCTAGTCAAAATTGTTCTTCTTCTGATCTGAAAATCGTGGATTCCTTTTTTTTTATGAAAGTAGAGACTCATCTTTCTGCTGGAAGGGTTTATGCAAATTCATGGACATTTAGTCTGCGTTTTTTGTTTGTTTTATGGTCACGATTTTCAATAGTTCGCGCAAATTCGAGTTGCGTTTTTTCGCTCCATTCAAACATGACTTTGGTGCCCTTCAGGACACATGTTTGTGGCTTTTAGGGCCGCATTTTTCAAAGGTATTGAGCAAAATTCTTGGACGGGTTTTTACCTACGTTTTTTTGGCTCTTTTTGAACATGTTTTTTCTACCAGTTCTTGGCCGCGACTTTGAGCCACGTTTTTCCCTCGCTTCCTGGCATGCAATTTCCAGCTTTATTGAAGTCGTCTTGTGTGCCCTGGTTCTACTACGGTTTTTCTCTATTGGATGCATTTTTCAATGCATTTTTTGCTTGCGTTTTTCTCCATTTCTCTAAAAATCATGGGTTCTTGAAGAGTCGACTAGGGTTTTGTGATTATCTCCTTTGGTTGAAGTCAGAAAAAAAATTTGATCGCAGATTCCTTGTGGGTTTTATGAGATCTCAACTGGGTTGTCTTCAATTTTTTTGGGTGTCTCGAAGTTCGTGCCTCACAATTTGTGCACGTGGGTGTTGCCGAAATTTTCTAGGTATTCTTCAATTTTTTTGGCTTTTGTCTTAAAAACTCTGCATTGGTTTTATACCTCAAAATTCGTGCTAGGGTTTTGATTTCTGCCTTAAAATTCGTCCTAAAGAACTTGTTTTTGTTTCAGTGTGATGGTTTTTGTGCCTTCACCAGTTTGACCTCGAGGTACGTGATGGCATCTCTAACAAATATAATGCTCAAAAGCAGCCAAAAGTTCAACAGGAAGAATTACAACACCTAGAAGCAATGCATGCTTACGATCATTGAATATCGTTGCCTCGATCAGGTCGTTTTGGGGAACTCAACTCGTCCAACTGTAGCCGGAAAGGACCGGGACAAATGGGATGAACGCAATCGGGAAGCCGTCATGCTCATCAAACTCTCAATCACAAATGAGCAGTTACCTCAGGTACCGTCTGGAAAAAATGTTGCGGAAATCTAGGATCATTTGAAGGCCCTTCATGAAACCTCTGACAAGAGCAGAGTGTTCTTTCTCAAGAACATGCTCTTTTCCATCATGATGGATGAGGAAATGTCCTTACAGGAACATCTGACTGATTAAGGACATTCGTGATCAATTGGAGGCGATTGGTCGAACAATGGAGGAAGAGGACATGGTCGTCATTACTTTGAAGAGTTTGCCAAAATCTTATGAGCATTTCATTGAAACGCTCAATATTACTTCAACAAATGTTGATTTGAAGTTTCCAAACTTGTGTAACAAGCTTCTACAACAAGATCGTTGGAGACAACAGTTTGGGAACAATACCAGTTCGTCCTCCACAGAGCAAGCATTCTCTACTAAATCTTTTGCTAAGAACAAAGGGAAGGCTCAATCTTCTTCGCCAAAAGGATTTGGTTCTTTTTAGGACAACAAGAAGAAAAATAATGTTCAGTGCAATTATGGCCATAAATATGGTCACATGAAGGTTGATTGTCGAATTCGGTTGGCTTCTGAACAAAAGAAGCAGGGAGGATCTCAACAAAAGGCAAATGTCGCAAAGCACACTGAGCAGAAAGAATCTGCATTCTATGCTTTTATGGCCAAGAGAACAGCAGATCCATTACAATCTTTTGCCTGGTATATTGATTCAGGGGCTTCTCGACATTTTACTCATCGTCGGGATTGGTTCACCAAATATGAACCATTCACTGATTCAGTGATCTTTGGAGGAGGAGACGAGTATACAATTGTCGGTAAGGGCAATGTTCAAATTCACTCTAGAGGGAGAAATTTAATATTTCTCGATGTCTACTATGTTCCAAGCATGGAACATAATCTTCTCTCCATCAACTAGATCATGAGGCATTCTCCCCAATTGGATGTTGTCTTCATTTCGTCCACCTGCAGCATTGTTGATAGGGAGACTCGTACTACAATTGCTATGGGACTTGAGGATCATGGTCTGTATAGACTTGTTGATTCCAGTGATTCTCAGGAGCACGCTCTGGCAGCCAAGAGTACTTCCATCAACAAACTTTGGCATTAGCATTATGGGCACTTGAATGTGCACTATCTCTCTCAACTGTCTCGAGAGGGTTTGGTTGCTGGTCTACCTGAGATCCAAACTCAAAATCATGGAGTTTGTGGAGCTTGTCAAGCTGGGAAGCAACATCGGACACCATTCTCAGATGGTGATTCTTGGCAAGCCTCCAAGGTACTTCAATTGGTTCACACTGATGTATGTGGACTAATGAATACTCTATTTGTTACTACGTCCAGGTACTTTTTATTATTTGTTGATGATTTCAGTAGAAAAATGTGGGTGTATTTTTTGAAACATAAATCAGATGTGTTCAGTACATTTCAGCAGTATAAGGCCTTAGTTGAGAAGGAATCAGGTTCTCAGATTGTTACTCTAAGGTCAGATAATGGGGGGGAGTTTTGTTCAGCTGACTTCTTAACTTTTTGTGTTGCACATGGCATTAAACGCCAACTCACCACACCATGCACCCCTTAGTAGAATGGTGTCGTTGAATGTAGGAATCGCACCATTACTAAAATGGCTCGTTCTATGATGGAGTATAGAAATGTCTGCAAGAAATACTAGGGTGAAGCAGTTTATACTGCAGTCTACCTCCTGAATCGATCACCTACACAGGCTGTTAAGAAGATGACTCCTAAAGAAGCCTAGTCAGGACATAAGCCTGAGGTGGGCCATCTAAAAGTCTTTGGTTCTACAGCCCATGTCTGGATTCCAAATGCCAAGCATGCCAAGTTGGACTCCAAGAGCCAGCAACTTATGTTTTTACTGGTTACAGCGACAATCACAAGGCATACAGGTTGATTGATGTGAAGACAGAACGTCTCATATTCAGTCGTGATGTTGTGATTGATGAGACTACTGGTCCATTTCTTCCTACTACCAGTCCTGAGGATCAGACTATGAAGGTTTTTGATGAGGGTGTTCGTCTTCCTCTCGGTTCCCCTGATGGGAGGGCTTCAAAGCATTCTGACTCTGAAGATGAGGAGTCTACCAGTCATGATCTAGCACCACCTGATTTTCCTCAAGACTCATATCCAGATGACTTTGTTCCAGAAATCCTAGGAGATGTTTCTCCTATTCCAGATGTTGGTACTTCTACTCATTGGCCTAAGTGGTGGCTCAAGACTATCGAAGATCTTCATGATGATGAACTCATTGAGGGCAAATCAGCTCGCAGAAAGAGCAAGCATCAAAACACAGTCAATTTTGCTCTTATGGCCAACATCCACAGCATCTATGAGCCTCAGACATATTCAAAGGCTAAAGGAATTCCAGAGTGGGAAAAGGCTATGGAGACAAAATACCATAGTCTTCTGAAGAATCACACTTGGATTCTTTTTTATCTTCCTCCTGGGAAGAAACCTATCAGTTGCAAATGGGTTTACAAGGTCAAATATCATGCAAATGGTACTCTAGATAAATACAAGGCCAAATTAGTTGCTCGGGGATTCACACTGCGGGAGGGCATTCATTATGAGGAGACTTTTGCTCCTACTACCAAGATGAGCACAATTCGTCTTCTTCTCGCTATTGCAGCCCAGTTTGGATGGGCAGTTCTATTGATGTGTTTTTCGTGACCGCACCAACGCAGAATAAAGTTGCCAACGGCTTCCCTATCCTCTCTTGAACAAAGTATTCAGCATGCTAAGATTGCGAGTAAGATCATGCTTTCAACTCCAAGGTTCCTTGAGTGCGAATAGGCTCAGTTTGGCTCGATGTGATATTGCTGGTATGTCAAGGGGACTTGCACAATTGTTCGACGGCTAACAACAAACAATAGACTAAGGGCTTTCGTGTGATTCAAATGATTTGGCAGGTGAGCGCAAGTTTCCTAATTCTAACCGGAAATGAACTGAATTTAAAAGGGTGTAGGGCCTAAGAAGTTTATGTGCTACTCTAAATGGATATGTGGAGCTTCGGCTTCATTAGACTTCAACCAGATTTCACCTAGCCTCCTCATTTGACAGCCTTAGTAACCGGTGCAATCTCAAGGATAGCAAAAGATGTCTGCTATAATTTAACATACACCATCAACGATGCATATAAGGCGGTAAACCACAACCGGTTAAACTCAATGTAATGTCCATTGGACTACTAATACACTTTATCATCAACAAGCTTAGTGGTATGGAATGTTTCTGCTATCTCCCAATAAAACACCACACACACCAAAGTAATCTTAATTTGGTATGAATTTAAGCTACTTTGATAATGAAAAAGGTGAAGAAATTGCTAGCATTTCATGGACAAGATCTAATTTCATCATCAATGAAAAGATCTATTATCATAAAATGTGTTATACAACAATCTCTTCAAAAGTTTTCAAAGGGAAAACTTTCTCTCTTCTCCAAATTATGCAAAAATGCTCTACAATGCTACACTATCTAATTCTAATGCTAATACTCTCTCAATGTCTACTGTCTACTATTCCAATGTCTAATCTAATTCTTTACAAATGAGGGGGACTCCCCCTTTATATAGCTAGCCAAGTCCCAAAAGACGGCTAGGGTTACAATCAATAGAGTGGCCAGAATCGTGCCACCTCAGCCCTAAATAATATTGCCCTAAAACCGCCACAGAGGAGAGTGGGGTAATAAATGCGCCATAATGTCCACCCATCATCCTTCTAGAAGATTCCATTTGTAGACGCTCATTAATCGTTTCATCTTCTTCTTGGCTGTTCTTGATTTCTTCCCTAATTTGAGGGTTTTCATCTTCGTCACTTCGAGTTATACTAAGTCTTAACACTTAGCCATTTTCTTGCAAATTTTCCTCCTTCGAGATTGAAACTCATCTTCATCGTGCTTCCACTTCCAGACATCGTGCTTAGGCTTCAACGTTCCTCCTGCAAAACAAGCAAGGAGAGAAGCATTAGAATACTTCATGATATAAACTTAACTCACTCACCTGGTCCTCACGCTCCAACTTTCAAGCGTTCATCGCCAACTTTGCGTTCAAACTCATGCCTTAGACAAACTTCATCTTTGAGAAATTCATTTCACCTGTTGGAGCTCTGATAACCTCGATTTTATTCATTTTTGGCTCAAGTAAACTATCTTCACGAAGGATTGAAGCAAATCCACCTAGGCAGTTTCTTTCAAATTCATTGTCTGGAGAATCTTACCTTGAAAACACATTTTCTTCATTTTTGCCTTAGAAAATTTTCAAATTTCCCTTAGGAAATACATCAACCTGGTGCTCACTTAAAATCTTTATCCCAAAATTCTCGACAAGCTGTGGAAGACCTTAAAATCAACTCCTCATCGATAATCTTCGATACCCAGAAGAAAATTTTCTCCAGAACGCATCGAACCCATGGGTGCTCAACGAACGGGTTCATTTTATTTCTCTGAATTTTGAACCTTAGAAAATTATTCTTTCAACAATTTTGTCCTCGTTCTTCGATCCCCTCTGAGAATTTTGCTCTGACTTGGAAAATTTGTATCAATTCTGTGCAGCTGGCAATCACTGACTTCACCTCTGGCAACTCTGCTCATGTTTCAGGAAAATTCCATCACCTCTCTAGACTTGGGCATTTTTCTAAGGGAGAAAATATTTTGTGCCTTAGAAATTTTTTTTAAATCATCTCTTTGGAAAATTTTGCTTTAAAATTTTTATATCCAGCTCGATCCACTTTTACCTATGAAAATACCAACTTCACTTAGAAAATTTTATTCACAGAGATGCCTGGCACATTTTATTTTCTAGCCACCACTTCGTATTTTACTTCACATTTGGAAAAAAATTTATTTGAAGCCCCAACGCCTTAGAAGAAATCCTCACCACTTCATCTTATACTCCACCTTAGGCGCATAGCACACTTTGAGGAAAAATTAAAAACCACGCCTAGGCAATTTTCTTGTGTTCACCACGCCTTAGCAAATTTTCCTACGCCTTAGAAAATATTTAAAATCACCTTAAGACTCCCATCTCCCTAGGCGCATATAGCATTTGAAGAGGAATTTAAAATCACGCCTAGGCAATTTTCTAACACACACGCCCAGCAAAATTTCTCTAAGGCCCACCACCTTGGGCGCATTCTACACATGATGGAGGAAATTCAAAAATCACGCCCAATACTCTCCTTCACCACCTTGAGCGCCTAACACTTACCATCTTTCACCACGCTTTGGCAATATTTTTCACCTTAATTACCACCCTCATTCACCATTTACTATTTAAACATGGGCGCATTTGAGCCTATCCACTGGATGACTCTTCAACTTCACTTTTTGTCTTTACATGGCCCACTTTGGGCGCATTTTGCCATGCAAGAAGGATGAACTTAGAAATTTTCCTTGACTCTTTTATGAGGTGGGCGCATTTTGCACATAGAGGAGGACAAAAACTTTTGATTGCTTTGACCATTTGCTGCATGGGCGTATTTCTATGTATGTGCAGGATAAACTTGGGCGCATTTTGATGCATGAGGCGGATGAACTCCTTTGACTTGCTGACTGCCTCTTGGGCGCAAATAGCATGGTGAGGTGGATGAGATTATAACGCCTTTTGACTTCTTTTCAAATCTTTGACCCTTTCCTTGCATGGGCGCATTTAGGCCATGGTGGAGGATGAAATACCAATGCCTTAGAAGAATTTTCAACAAGAAGCTTGAGGTGGGCGCATTTCTTGCCATGAGCAGGATAGAAAACTTTGACTCTCCTTTGACTTTTACACCTTGGGCGCATTTTGCCCCTGATGAAGGATGAAGCCCAACACTTAGAGAATTTTCAAATCAACTCCTCAAGGATGGCGCATTTGGAGGTGGGTGGCGGATTTTTGCACTTAGAAAATTTCTCAACTTTTTCTCTGAGTTCCCTTGGGCGCATTTAGACATGCCTTCAGGATGAAAAGAGTTGACTTTCATTGACCATTTCTAGCTTGGGCGCATTTTGGGGTGGCAGGAGGATGAACTCATTTCATAAAATATTTTTGATCATCTTGAAGGCAAGCATGGCGCATTTTGAGGCACCTGCAGGATGAAACTCAGACTTAGACATTTTCTCGACCTCTGCCAGCCTGCTTCATGTCCTGCTATTTATAGTAAGCCTCTTGATTTTCGTACTTCGGAAGCTCAGATTGCCATGAAATTTTAAACACTGGATCCTCGCGACCTCATTACCTTGCTGACACTGCCACTTTTAGTCACCCTGCTATTTATAGCCTGTTTCTGGTGGATAGTTTACTATAAATAGTAACCTCTTGTTTCCGATAGCTTCATTGTTCGATTGACTTGAATTTGGAATGCATCGAGGTGCCTCACTACCTGGACTGCTCCGCTGACATCGACGCGATGCTTTGATTTACTATTTTAGCCGCTTTCCAAATTGACTTTACTATAAATAGTGTAAGTGCCCGCTTTGACTTTGAATTTCACCAGCCAGATAGCCCGGCGACGCCGGACAAGCAAGTGGTTTACACCGCCAAAATTGACTTTTATTTCTACGGTCTGCCGGAAACCCTAATTCGCTTCAGACAGCGACAAATGATCTCTCGCTTTCCTTCGCTTTTGTGGTGAACGCGACGCCTGGTGAATCCTCAACTGGCCGAGGCTACCGCCGGATAATAATCGCTAAAAATAGTAAGTCTCTCACCGAGTGCGAGTATCTTCGCTTGTATGTCAGCTAACGTATCAAGCTCTCAAAACCCATCGTGAATCAATTCACCAGTGCAAAAAGGAAACTTTGCATACGCAAACTTAAAAATAGCCTCTAAGACCCACTGGAAGTTTGTCAGTTTCATTCTGGTACGTTACATCACGCTATCCTGAAACCCGGTATAGAATGATCCCATTACGCAGCAGTAAACCCTGATTCCTGACCTCTAAATTCAGGCCTTTGTCGGAACGCTAAAGCGATTGAGTTTCAACAAATGTACCCCATATATGCTTCCACCGCCATGTGGACTGGTTTAACCTCGTGCAATGGCTAAATTGTTCTCGAATTGTGCACTTGGTCAAAAATAGGTAAGTAATCTCCTGGTTCTAATAAAATTCCTTGAAGTCATTGGAAACACACTGACAACAATGTTAAGCTCAAGTTTCAATGTATTCACCTCGTTTGACTTCAAATTGGCTGGGAAGACTCAAACCCTAATTTCAGACTTGGCCAAATTCATGTTGAAGCTTGCAGACGGGAACGTCCCCAGGAAGCAGACCATAGAAAAGAGACAGACGGAGAGAGAGAGACACACACAAAAACCAAAGCCAAAACGACCAGAATGGAGCAAAAATTAGGGGTCCCCATCTTGAATGGGGCGATGTGTGAAAAGGTCACAACAAGTTCATCAGATGGATGTCAAGAGTGTCTTCCTCAACGATGAGTTGCAGGAAGAAGTCTACAAGTCACAACCTCCTAGTTTCAAGATTGTTGGCAAAGAGCATCAGGTATGTAGGCTTGTGAAAGCACTGTATGGACTGAAACAGTCTCCTCGTGCATGGTACATCAAGATTGATCAATACTTGGTTGATCATGGTTTTTAGCACAACCCTTCTGACTCTAATATGTATGTCAAGCACTATGGTGATGATATTTTGTTTCTTGTTGTCTATGTTGATGACTTGATCATTACTGGCAATCCAACACATTTGATTGCAGCAATCAAACAAAATTTGTGACAGGCTTTTGACATGACAGATTTGTGGCTTCTCATTATTGCTTGGGTATTGAGGTTTGGCAAACCGCTGGTAGCATTTTTATCTCAGTCTAAATATTCCAGAAGTCTGCTTGACAAATTTTGGATGCAGGATTGCAAACCTGCCTCCATAGCTGTGGAGAAGGGGTTGAAGTTGTCAACCAACTCTGATTCACCTCCGGTCGATGAAACGACATTCAGGCAACTAGTGGGCAGTCTCATCTACCTCACTACCACTAGACCTGATATTAGTTTTGTCGTGAGCTACATTTCTTGCTTTATGATCATTGGATTGTAGTGAAGCGAGTGCTGAGATATGTTAAGGGCACTTCAGATTATGGTATTCTGTATGGTAGGTGCAATGATCCAAAGCTAATTGGCTGCATAGACTCAGATTGGGCCGATTCAGTGGATGACAAAAAATCCACTTTTGGGTATGTATTCAATTTGGGTACAGGTGTTGTAACATGGACCAACAAGAAGCAGCAGGCAGTGGCTCTTTCCTCGATTGAAGTTGAATATCGAGGAACAATTAAGGCAGCATGTGAGGCAGTTTGGCTCCGCAGGATGCTTTCTGACATGCACATGTCACAAGCAAGTCCTTCTCCCTTGTACACTGATAATCAAAGGGTGCTCAAACTGGCCAAAAATCCAGTCTTCCATGAACGTACCAAGCATGTCGAGCTTCATTGTCACTACATCCGCAAGTTGGTAGAAGACGGATCAGTTCAGTTGCAGTATGTTCCAACAGTGGATCAAACTACAGATATTCTCACCAAGTCTCTGAGCCCAAATAAGTTTGTCAAATTCATGGGGCAACTTGGTGTTGTTGATAGATTAACCATTAAGGGAGGGTGTTAGAATAATATTTTTTTATACAGTTAATGGTCAATAATATATTGTATTTAGTTAGTTTAGTTTTCTTTAATTTTTGTCTACAGTTCTGGGTAGGTAGAAGTAGGCCATTTCATTAATGACTACACTAGTTTGTAATTTCTATATAATGTAATCTTTCTTCAATAATAGAATGAATTTTAACCATTCACAACAAATGTGTTGAGTGATATAAATTGTCAATTTTTTATTTGTAGTATTAGAACTATAGTAAGTTCTTAGTTTAATGCTCATATCTGTCATATCTGTAATGGCACTTGTCGTGCCTATTTTAATGCTTTAGTTTTGTTTAGTTTGCCTCTAATCACGTCTCCGTGATTATAGCCTCTTTGTTTGCTTTTGTCTCTTTTAGTTACGTTTCATTAGCTCGGGTATGTAAATCTTATAAGAGCAAGGCTCTTCTTTATCAATATTTAATCTGATAATTTATGCAATATGGTATCAGAGCCATTCGAGCCTGGTTAGATATTTTTTTAGTTTTCTTTTCTGTGAAGTTCGCGGGTCAATTTGCAAGAGGAATCGCGTTTTTTATTTTTTCATGAGGATTTGTCATCAGGGCAATTTTCGTGGGCACTGGTTTAAAGGAAATCGAAGGAGATTTTCTTCAGCAGCATTGTTTTGGAAGATCGCATCACATCTGGGCGTCGTGTTTTCTGCTCGAGCCGTCGCACATGTTTTGAAGACGAGTTTTTTGGTGGTTTCATTTCATCTCAATTTCTTTCTCTAAGCGCCAACGGGATTTATTCCTATTGTGATCGCGTTTTTTATCTATTTGAGGTCGTGTTTCCTGGTGTTTACTTTGGTGTCGTCGCATTTTCAGTGCCTGGCCGCATGACTTCGTTTTCTAAACCCTACAGGTTGCGGATCTTTTTTTACGTGTTCTTTTGCATTTGAGGACACGTTTTTGGTTTTCTTCCAGGTGCGGATTAACTTCAATGGGCTTATGTGGTTCCCCGGCGATTTCTCAAGAAGCCTTTGGGGTCGCTGCTTTTTTTCATAAACTATCTGGTTTCATCTCTTCCACGCGATCTTCAGCCTAATTTTATAAAGCATTTGAAACTCTTCTAGTCTGCTAATTTTTTCTTTATTTTTGTGGGTTTTTCTAGACCTTTCCGGGTTGCCTACGATTTTCCTCAGGCCTTGAAGTCTGCGGCCTCATGTACGTATTTCTGGTGGTGATTTTCCTCGATATTCTCATGGCGTTTCTTTGAAGAAAAGTCATTTTGCGCCGCTTTGACAATTTCTTAGAAAAAAATAAAAATTGCAGTGAGCTTAAAATCTTTCTTCAAAAATTCTATTACTGAAAAGTTGCCCTCGCTTTTCGCGGCTTTGGAAAAACGGAGGGATACGCCTCGTCCGCCATTATGTTGGAAAGTTCGCAGAGGTTCAATGGAAAGAACTACAACACGTGGAAGCAAAGGATACTTACCATCTTTGAGTACCAGTGTCTAGATGCGCTTGTTCTTGGTACAGAAGTTCGCCCCACTGCTGCTGGGAAGGATCAAGACAAGTATGATGGAAGTAATAGGGAGGCAGTCATGCTTCTTAAATTATCTATCGTCGATGACATGTTACCAGAAATACCTTCTGGTAAATCAGCTGCGGAGATCTGGAAGCATTTGAAAGATCTTCATGAGACCTCAGACAAAGGAAGGGCTTTCTTTCTGAAGAATATGCTCTTTTCTATTATGATGGATGACCAAGTGTCTTTGCAGGAGCACTTGATGAAAGTAAAAAATATTCGCAATCAATTGGAGGCCATTGGTCGTAAGGTAGAAGAGGAGGATATGGTGGTAATCACTTTGAAAAGTTTGCCACGTTCCTACGAGCACTTCATCGAAACGCTCAACATTACATCCACCAATGTTGACTTGAAGTTTGATGAGAAGTGCAACAAGCTTTTGCAGCAGGATCGGTGGAAGAAGCAGTTTGGGAGTAGTAGTGAGTCTCCAAGTGCTAAACAAGCATTTACTGCCAAGGACATTGGCAAAGGCAAGTTCACTCAACAGAAAGGATGAGGCGATTCGGAGGAGGGCTCCAAGAAGTCTTTTACCAGCCATTACTGTGGGAAGATTGGTCATATACAGAGGTATTGCAGAAAGCGGTTGGCTGATGAGAAGTCCAACCAGGAAGCATCTCAGCAAAGTGCTCACGTAGTGGAGCAAACTGAGTAGAAGCAGAAGGAGTCTGCACACTTTGCATTTTGATGACCAGCACAATATGGGTAGACTTAGTTTTTCTTTAGTTGAAAGATTAAGCATTAAGAGAGGGTGTTAGAACTATAGTTAGTTCTTAGTTTAATGCTCATATTTGTCATATCTGTAATGGCACTTGTCGTGCCTATTTTAATGCTTTAGTTTCATTTAGTTTGCCTATAATCACGTCTCTATGATTATAGCCTCTTTGTTTGCTTTTGTCTCTTTCAGTTACGTTTCGTTATCTCCCTAATTTGTAGGGTATGTAAATCTTATAAGAGCAAGGCTCTTCTTTATCAATATTTAATCTGATAATTTATGCAATATGTAGAAGGATGGAAAAATAAGTTGCAAAGCAAGAACAAGCAAAAAATTGTTGCAGCCTATTAAGGTTTCGATTTCCAACAAAGGGCTGAGATATTTGTAATGTCCCCGTTTTTAGCACTTCACTTTTCAGTGATTGGTAGCCTATTCCCAATTTGCTATCGACAAGTCAATGGCAGAATTAGGGTTTCCGGCTGTTTGAAGGATTCTCTTGAAGATTCAGGGTTCTGCTTGTTGGAGTTTGGATGTTTGGATTCTGGATTCCTTCTAGGTTTTCAGAGAGCTTCGCAAAGGTATGACTTGCAACTGCTTCGGGTAACCTTTCTGAACTTACTATTTTTAGTAAGTTATGACAGCTACATCTCTGAGTTTGGGTTTTTGGATTGCGGACTCTTTCTGGGTTTTCAGAAAGCTTCGCAATGGTGTCGCATGCATTACATTCTGAGCAACTTCTTGAATTTACTATTTTTAGTAAATTCTATATTTGGCAGTGGTCCAGTCAGCACCAGCTCAGTCAACTTTCCTTCACTTGTAGTTCATTGGGTGATTATGATTTTTGGCTTAAGAGGTTCATTTTGGAGAAATAAGTTATTTAAAGTCAATAATGTTTTATTTTATAAAATAACCCCTTGTCCTAGTAATACGACTTTAAGTTATTTTAAAAAGGACTTTGAGGGTGGTCATCTCATGGGGAAATATTTTAATATTTCTAAAGTGAATAATTGCTTAAGAGAAATTGGACGCCAACCTTTGGAGAAGAATATGTTTTATTTTAAAGTGATTTTATCACTAAAGAAAAGGTATGCCTTTTTGAGGAAGCAGCCAAGTCAACGTCAAAAACCTAAAAAGGTCTTGAAGTGGGGCGCACCTTCTAGAGGTTTCTTGAGATTCTCTCAAAGGGTCTATATAAGGAGGCAGTTGCTCTTCATTTTATTATCTTATGACTTCTATATTGTTATGCTGCCGAAATGGTAACAGGATTGCTTCGAGGAATGAATGCCTCCTAGCCTTGGCTCGACTTCGTGCTTGAGAGATAGCACCTAGTGGAGAGGTTTGCTTGTTTGAGTGACATTTTGTAGTGAGGTTTGCATTTGTAGTTTGGGTTTACTTATGTAGTTCAGTTTATTGTATTTTATGTCATTTTCTGGAGTTGCTGATAACAGGGCTGAATCTATAGTTTCACTCATAAATCAAAAAATACATAAAGAGTTGTTTTGGGTATTGTCTCATTGGTTTTCTCTGTTGGAAGTGACCCTTCATGAATATTTGCAGATTTTAATACGAAGTTTATGATTTTATAAAGCAAATTCGTCATTCCTTGTAGGGCGCCCTTTCTGGAGTGCTTTGGGATCCATGCCATTAATTAATAGCCACTTTTAGCTGTCCTTTCTCATAACTAAACTAGGCGCCATCATTTTAAGAGTATTTTGCATCAGTTTTCATGTAATTTGAGTGAGAAATGAGTGAGTTGTGAGCTTTTCATTGAGTTTATGTATTGTTGGTTCTGTAATTCATGTTGCTGGTCTGTCAGATCAGACTTGAGAAAATTGCATATTAGCGAAGGACGGGTGTTAGGAATTCATTATTGACCTAGTGGATGACATCTTTACTATTGCAGCAACTTGTAGAGCTTAAATCCTTGATCTTGCGGGCATTCTACTTCTCATTGTAAGCTGAACAGTACTACTGTCAACAATTCTCTCAATTTTGCTTATCATGTTTGTAATTGCCCACTGAATAAGTGGAAGAGGCTGGCTTGCCGCCTATTTACTTTGATTTGCATTGTAATATCGTACATCTCCGCCCTATGGTAGCTCCATTCCCTCTCCGGGTTTGAAAGCACATTCTGGGTGTTGAGTTTACTTTCAGCATTTGTAGTGGTAGAGATCCTCTGACCATATGCTTGTCCATCTTGGACACATTCTTGGTTAGAGTTACTTCCAATTGCAGTTCTGATTAATGTACTGACGATCCTCTTGCCATATGACAGCCTCTCTCTTGTTGAGATTGAGTGCGCATTCTTGGCAAAGAGTTATATTGTAACTGCTGGTTTGATTTATCTAACCCTAACGGGTGTGTTGCATTGCTGATTGTAATTTGAGAATTGAAAAATTTTGGTCCGGTTCATTACAATATTTTGTATTGTAACTATCTAAGTTTCATCACAAATGTGTAATGAGATATTCTAGAACCTAAAGAATGCATTAAATGTTAAAATTTGGCATTATCTAAATGTCTCCATGTGTACTGTATACAGTTCTAAAATGTTATTTCGAATTAGTTACCTAGCTAGATGACTATAAAATCCTTGCAAAGCCTTGACGAGGTATCTTTTTAGAGTAATATTAGAAATGTATGGGTTTATTCATGAAGTACTAAGCTATATTCTTTTAATGTTCTACAATTTCATTCATCTTCTCATTTGTATGCATAGAGCCTAAATTATGTGTAAGTTTTGAAGGTGTAGTTTTCAGTGACATCTTCATTAAGGTGTCACCAAGTGGATTCCAATCATTGCATTCTTTTATGTTTGAAATTGGAGACTCTATCACCCAACTTCATATAAGCACCCATCTGCCTCAAGCTCAACCTCCCATCACATGAACACATAAAACCTAAGTTACTGGTATGCCCATATATGGCCTAGAGTACAATACAGGTATGAGAAACAGTACGGAAACAAAGAAAATACATCCAGGATACATTTTTTTGATTGTGGAAATGACCAGGAAACGATTCTTATTTCTGAAGATATTTATGTAAATTTTAATGATCAGATTGTATGCACATAAATTAATTCAAATCAGACAAAATAACACAGCAGATACCCTGGGAAAAACCTCCTCTTGAGGGAGAAAAACCTAGCAACAATATATCACTTATATATTGAATTATCACTAGAATGATCTTCTTTACAAGAGGGCAAGATACAAGCCCAAATACAAGCACCAAGAGATGATGCACACAGCAATAAGAGAACACAGTTCGCTGAAGAATAACTCAGGCTTTCAAACAATACAAAACTGCCTTGATGAATTCGCACTTAGACTAGAATCGAATATGATGAACTTGACTTCTAACTCGATATCTATAATGAGAAGGTGAACTCATATTTATACATATTGAAAGGTCGCCACCTTATTTAATGCAAGTCGGCTAACAATAAAGATATATCTCCTTTCAAATAGATGCATCCATTCAAAGGTAAGTCGCACCAAGAGAGAGAGGTCGGCCTTGACACAAAAGACGTGTCATTTCATTTAATATTTATTTGCTTAACAAATCGAAGTGACTCCATAAGAAATCGCGCCTCTTTGATACTTAATAAATTAAATAGCATGTGGCTATCATTTAATTTATTATCCATATGAAGATCGCTAGAAGATTATTCCAGACGCTGCAAGTATCATTAACACTCCCTCTCAGCTAGGGAGTAAACTTCCAGCTACACAAGACATACCACCTCAACGTGATGTCTATCACTATGGCTACAACCATAAGTGAACAAGAAGAATATCACCTCATCGTGATATTAGATATCGCCTCAACACGATATCAACCATAATGGCTACAACCAAACTATGGTAAGTACAAGTGTTCATCACTTGCGTGATGTTGTCACCTCAACGTGACTTCACCATGACTCTCTCGGAGGGTGAAACACCAGTACAACATATGTCATGGAGTCTCACACATGACATCCACCCATGACTTAGCTTAGAGGGAATTTAGAGGAAACAAGGGCTTTCACCTCAAATCTCAGGAAAATGCATTAACAAGGGCTTGCCTCAAATTCCCTGTCTGGGAGGAAAATGCGTGCTGAGGATTTCACCTCACGAACTTCTCTCACAGAGAGAAGAACTCATTAAACAAGGAGAAACTAGCGATCTTTGAGACTCTTTCGATCAGGTTTGATTCTCCACCATACCAAGCTTATCTTTAAAAGTACACAAACTTTATCACCGGAAGGCTTGGTAAGAATATCACCCATCTACTCGCCGATCTTTGATGTACCTCAAGCTGTCTGACCTTCCAGCGGTACCATATCTCTAATATAGTGGTACTTGATCTCAATGTGCCCAGTTGTCATGGAACCTGCAAGGATTATTGAGAGAAGTTTCACTGCTTCTGATTATCACAATGAATGATAGTGAAACCATTGATTGTCAAACAATCCTACAAGGGAGCTTACAAACCACCTTTGCTTCGAGTTGCCCTCCCTGGCGCAAAATACTGCGCCTCTGGCGTACTTTCGATACTGCGGATAATTACTTCCCTGCCGCGCGATCATGGCGAGAACCCAAACTGAAGCAACAACCAGAGGTGCTCTTCCGATCTGTGACACACCCTACCCAATCAGAATCTGTATAGCCATGTAACTCCAAGTCTGCATCTAAAGAATACCTCAACCCATATCCAACTGTGCCGCGCAAGTATCTCAGGATATGTTTAGCTACAACAAGATGTATCTGTCTCGGATCACACATAAACTGGCTAAGTGCACTCACTGCATAGCAAATGTCAGGTCTAGTGTTAACTAGATACATCAAGGACCCAATTAGCTATCTGTACAATGTAGGATCCACCAAGTCTGAACTAGTTGTAGCCTCCTTCAACTTATTTAGGTTGGTCTCCATGGGTGTAGACATGGATTTGCAATCCATTATACCAAATCTCTTAAGTATGCCAATGGTGTACTTCCCTTGACTTAGAACCATCTCATTTGGTTTTTGTCAGACTTCTAATCCAAGGAAGTAATGCATGAGCCCAAGGTCCTTCATCTCAAATTCCGAAGTCAACTCCTTCTTGCACTCGAGAATTAGGTGATCTTCTCCAGTAAGAATCAAATCATCAACATATAAGACCAATATTAATGCATCACCATTGATTACCTTGAAGTAGAGATTTGAGTCACCTGCTCATCATTCTTCAAGAAACCCAAACTTGACAGGTAACAATCAATCCTTTCGTACCAAGCGCGAGGAGCCTGCTTAAGACCATACAAGGCCTTCTTCAACTTGCAAACATGTGACTCCTTCCCATGAACCTCAAATCCATCAGGTTGCTCTATGTAAACTTCTTCCTCGATCACTCCATTGAGAAAGGCTGTCTTCACGTCCATCTAGTGAATCTTCCATCCTCTAGATGCAGTAATAGCAATGATGGTTCTAACAGAAGTATAGCGAGCAACAGGAGCAAATGTTTCTTCGTAATTAACTCCCTCTTTCTGAGAAAACCCACGAGCCACAAATCTTGCTTTATACTTCTCAATGCTTCCATCTGCAGCATGCTTAATCTTGAATAGCCATTTAGAAGATACCACAAACTTGCCCTCGGATCTAGGAACAATGTCCCAAACATCATTCTTAAGAATTGACTGATACTCCTCTACCATAGCATCTCTCCAAACCTGATGACTAGATGCTTCCTCAACACAGGTAGGCTCGGATTCTATAATTTGACTCATTAAGGCAACATAGCTGGAGAACTTATGTGGCCTTTTACTTTCTCTAAATGTGCCTCTAGGGGCTGCAAAGCTTCCAGCCTCTTGCATAGTACGCCTGGCCCATAGAGGTCTCTTTCTCCCAATAACCATGTCAGTAGGCCCATCAATAGGTTCCAAGGGTTCAATAGGATCTATATCTTCTTTTGGTTCTGAAATCTCCCTCTGAATCTCAGGTGTATGGTCAACTTCCATATCCTGAGGAGACTCTTCATTATCGATCTCCATATGAATGCCCCTAGATCTCCTGAATGCAACATCTTCCTCGAATGTGACATCCCTACTGATCTCGATCAACTTTTGTCCTGGAATGTATATTTTGTAGGCTTTTGATGTCTCACTGTAGCCCACAACTATTCCCTTCTTGCCAGAAGGCTCCAACTTAGTTCTCTTTTCCTTTGGAACATGAACATAGACAGGACATCCAAAAATCCTCAAATGACTGACTTCAGGCTTCTTCCCTGTAAAGGCTTCCTCCGGAGTCATATTCTCCAAGATCTTATGAGGACTTTTGTTTTGAACATATACAGTCGTCCTGGAAGCTTTTTCCCATAAGAAGGTTTGCAAATCTTGATCATGGATCATGGCGCCCGGTGCTTCAGATTATTTTGTTCTTTCTTTCCTTAACACACACCATTAAGCCGAGGATTATAGGACCGCAGAACCCCCTCTTAATCCACTGCATCAATACAAAATTCCAAAAAGCTGCTAGAAGTGTATTCTCCACCATTATCGGTCCGAGGACCTTAATTCTTTTACCAGAAAGATTTTCTACCGAGGCTTTAAATTCCTTAAACCTATCTAACACTTCCTCAGACTCTTTAGTTTTCAAAAAATAAATCCAAGTCTTCCTAGAGTGGTCATCAATAAAAAGAACATAATACAAGAATCCACTCGAAGACGGAACAAAGATAGGACCACATAAATCGGAATGAATAAGGTCTAAAATACACTTAGATCTATTTTCTCTACTATGAAAAGGGGCTTTTATATTCTTACCCAAAGCGCAGCCCTTGCAAGTACCTTCGTGCTCCTGGTTGAACTTAGGAAGGCCCGTCACCATCTTCTCCACGATAGGTAAGGCTTGGAAGTGTAGGTGAGCCAATCTCCGATGCCAAAGATCACATAGACTTGAGGAATCATGAACCAAAGCTTGTAGAGGACGAGTGCAGACCCTGTAAAGACTTTCATGTCTAACTCCAATTACTTGAGCATCCTTGAAGCTAGAGTTCTCCAACCACACTAGAACTTTGCCTTTGGAGAAGGCAACTTGATATCCTTTATCTTCCAAGGCTGAAATAGAAATAAGATTGCGCTTGATTCCCGGAACATAAAGAACATTACTCAATTGAAGTGTGATGTTGGAATCCAAATGAAGTGTAGAGGTCCCAATTCCTTTCACGGAGTAGCTAGCATCATCTCCAATGATGA